>JAJLXO010000275.1:18921-39015 GCA_030571375.1 Botryozyma mucatilis | reverse complement strand
AAAAAAAAAAAATCTACGATGAACTATGTACTTATTTATAATATGAAAAAGATGTTTCCATCACCGTTGATTGTTAGTAAATTTCACATCACTGACTTTCTTAACTACCATCACAATCACCACTTGACTTCACATAGTTACCAAATCTAATATAATGACTAAGCAAGAAAAATTGTTTTTTTTATTACTAATGAAATTTGTATTTACGTGTATATATTGCATATTTTACCCGGTCTGAGAGGAAAAACAAAAAAATTTGGAACCGCAGAACCGCATTTGCAGAGCCCTGATTCAAGATACATCGTTTTATGACGTATTTATAATTAGTTTTCTTAAAGCCTTTACTCGTTTTAATATAAAGTGAGTGTTAGCTATTATTTATTTTACTAAATTAACTTTCCTATAAAACTTTCTTTTACAAACATATTATCTATATAAAATAATAAATGTTTTAAATATAATTTCAAACGTAAAAAAGCTTTACCAAATAAAACATCCAAAAGGATTGTCTACATATGACCTATATTTTATAGTATTAAAAAAATGTCGTAATACGATCTAACCTGCTTTGGCTGTTTTTGATCATCGGCAAGAAGCCTTCTTTTTTTTTTTTTTGTCAGTAAGTCAGTAACCCATAAATATTTAAGTTTTATATTTTACATAAAATACCAAGTTGCTACTCAAGACGAACTGCTTTTAAAAAAACTGTTCATATGTTTTTTTTTTACTGTTTTACTGTTTTACTGATTTCGTGGTTTTGTATTTATTTTTATCTGTCATATCTTACTTCTATTTGTTATATAAATTCTATATAAAATACAAAGCGTCATCATCTACAATTCGCAACCGTAATCATTATTATTTCGTATATCTTTCAATTGGTTTTCTCTATAATTATTTAATGTTTTACATTTTAGTATTTAATGTCTTACATTTTAGTTATTTAATGTCTTACATTTTAATTATTTAATGTCTTGTTTTTTTTTATTAAATTTTACGTATTGGCTTGGAATCCTAATATATTAAATCTTGTTTTACTTTTATTTTACTTTCATTTAAATAAATACACATTTTTATTTCTTTCTCTATTAATCTTTTTGACTGTGATCAATTTTATAATACAAGTTTTTTTATACAAATATTTCTTATTTGCTTATACTCGATATTTCCTTTCCTTGTAATTTTTCTTAATACCGGGTATAGGTTAGCGGTTATAGGTTTCCACAAAAATGTATTCTTTATTTTCAAATATATTTAATTACCCGGTTTTACTATTAAAATTACAGAAAAACATTGCAGACTTGTGGTTGATTTGTTAGTATTTAAAGAATTTCTGTTGTCTTGAGCAACGAAAACCGGTATACTGTTTATAATTAGCCGACAAATATAGTTAGGACAATGTTTTGAATCATCTTTATACAATTTATAAATAAAAAATTAAAAAATTATTATTAAAAAATTATTATTAAAAAATTATTATTAAAAAATCATTATGTAATATTAGTTATTGTTAAATTAATTTAAATTTCGAGTATAAATATTATAAATAATTAGTTTTTTTTTATTTTACAAAAAGGAAAGTACAAATACTTTATATTATTACAACGTATTACAACAAGAGGGTAATAACCATTTATTTAATCAACGTATTTATTTCATATTACAAACGCAAGAATAGACTTATTAGTTTATATGGCATATTGAAATTACCCAAGTAAGAAATATAATTGAAATAAAAAATAAATAAAAAATAAAAAAAAAAAATAAAAAGAAAAATAATAAAAAATATTCCCAAATAAACAAAAAAGGGGAAAATATCTTATATATATATGCATAAGTATTATGTGAAAAAAGGTTTACTTTGTATTTGTTAACTATTTATATAAACTAAAAATACTTTGAGGGTGTTGTATTATTTGTAGCTAATTAAATGTCTCTTTTAGAGAATAAAGAGTAAGTAATACGGTTTTTAGCATTGGAGTTTGGAAAAGAAATAGAGAAGAAATAGTTGTTTAAATAATAATAATAATAATAATAATAATAAACTAGTTGTAAGAACATACTAACGTTGGTAGCTATGTTTTATATCTTCTCAGAGTTAGGTACCTACAGCAATCGCAAAATAGATTAGGTCAACATATTCTTTTTAGTGCTGCAGAAGAACTAGGAAATTTAGAAAATAATGAAATATCTGCAGATGTTCAGCGAGCTATATTAGAGGAATCACCTCCAATACCCTCAGGTCCTACAGATATTTTTCTTTCTCATAATCAAAGAAATCGTTCAAAACACAATCAAGATGATACTCAACTTTATTTTCAATCTTCAAATTTAGAACATGATTCTACTAATGATGTAACATATAATAATAGTGATGTTCTTAGTATTGATAATAATAATAATAATGATAATAACTCAAATTTACATAGTTATAATCGTCCAAGAGCATCAACTATGCCTAGTATAAGCAGGAACGATATACCAAAATCTTCATCACAAAACTCAATTTCTTCAGATGAAAATATACAAACTTATACTTTAAATACAAATTTAAACATGACAAATAAACCTTTAAGTGAATCTTATAGTACTTTAAATAATTCAAATGAAAATTTTATTACTTCTCATAATAGTGGTGAATCTATCTCAGATTCAATCAAACAAGCTTTAGAAGATGAAAGTGATATTGAGGATGAACTACAAAATGCTGCAATACAACTAAAGTTTTCAAAATCATCACTTGGTCCAAATCAAAATTTTGACTTGCCATTAAAATCATTTTCTCATTATTTATCAACTCATAATAATTCATTACCATCAGAAAGCTCTTTGAGTTCACAAGAATCACAAAATTTTAGTATATCTTCCTCAAAACCCAAAGCTAATTCAAATATAACTACTCAAAGCTTAACAAGTTCTGAAAATACATCTTCTGTTGCAAAATATTCAAGTGATTATCAACTACCTTCCTCTCCAATAGATGGATCAATATTTTCTCATAGAGATACTATTTCAGATATAGAAAGTGCTCCAGATGTAGATTATATTACTTCCACAATAAGGCAAAGTACCAGACTAGAGCCAAATGATAAATTACAAAGTAATAATTTGAAATCTATTTCTAAAAATATAAAGCGAAATTCAGACGAACTTAAACCTGTAAGTTCAAACAAATCTTCTTCTAATTCTGTTAATATTAGTAAAATATTAGAAAAAACTGAAATTGTAAAACCAATTATTGTTTCACAACTCTCTTCTTTAATATCACAAAAGCGTCAACAAGTAATGAATCCATTAGAAAATTATGCCCCATATTCAGGGAAAGGAGAACAAAATCCGTTAAGATTAAAAATATATAGACCTACTGGAGATCATCCTTCCGTACCATTTCATGCAATAATGCGTCGAGATGTGAGAATTGCAGAAGTTATAGGCTTTGCTTTATACACTTATTGGAAATCAAACCTTACTCCTGCTTTATTAGAGGAGGAACAAGATATAAATAAATGGACTTTACGAATTGTAGAAGATGATGGAGTACCTGATCCTGATTTTCCTGCTCTTGATAGAACTCGGCTAATCTATACACTTGGTTTTGATGAATTTGCTTTAGTTGAAGCTACCGAAGAACAGGCAATCGAAAATGAAAAAATAACTCCCGTCGCAAAACTTGCAAAGAAGGAACAAAATTCAAGTTTTGATTCTTCGACTCTATTAAACAGCTCTTCCTCTAGTACAACCGGAAACAGTGATTCTTCAATATTAAAAATTTATTTTGATTTTTTACATGATGCAAACACCTCTATTACAATGAGTTTTCCTAAATCAACTTATATTGCAGATATAATTAAGATTGTTTGTAGGAAGAAAGATTTAGATCCCTCTAGGTTTTTATTGCGAGTTTTGGATACTAGAACAACTGTTCCTTTAGATAGGACAGTTAATTCACTAGGTATGCATTTAGAATTAGAATTGGTAGCAAAAGGCTTGGCAGGAGACTTGGTAATGGCACCTCCTAATGACAATCCAGATGAACCTTTGTCTTTAGAATTTATAGCACATGGACATCATGGACAACCAAGTATTAATATTTCTCGTACTAAGACAATATCTCGAACACAAGGACGTCTTCAACCTAATAATAGACAAATGCCTCCTTCTGTTCCATCAGCTACATACATGAAATATCAAGTGTGGAGAAGACAGCCTATGTCTTTTATAAGCAGGCATGAAAGAATTTTTGCAATCGATGGGGAGTACATCCATATTATGCCAGCAGATGATAAGACATTTTTCGATACCCCTAAGACGACATCTCTTCATATAAGCATGCTCATTAGCTGCAAACAGTCTAGAAAAGTGCCTAGTCATTTTAAGTTAATTGTTTTAAGATCTGATAGGGAGCCTAAGCGTTATGATTTTGATGCTGTTTCAGCAACTGAGTCAGCTGAAATTGTGCAAAACATTAGGAAACTAGCAATCTCATATAGAATGGACCACAGACGATAGGCTTTTGAAAAAAAAAAAGAAATAAAGGAAATTTTACTAATTGTGTTTTTATTTTGGATGGTTATAGAAAATGACTTGTTATTAAGTTACTGTTTGGTTTATTTGTTTTAATTATTTATTTTTTTTATTACTGTTTTATTATTTATTATTATTTATTTTGTATATTATTTATTTTTTTATACTTGTTATTAAATATGGTTTGTGGCTTAGCATTTTAATCTACGGTGTATTTAGGTTTATTGTCTCTATTTATTAGGCTTATTTATTAATATAAGCCTAGTAATTTCATAAGTTTTTCTACATATTTTATTGAATATAGGCATTGATTAAATGGAAGATAAAGTTGTTATAATATATTTAAAAAAAGTTATAAGAAAACAAAATATGTGAGAATTTATTATATTATACGCTATTAAGTACTTTTTGTAAATTTATTACCCTCCTACATACTTTCTCAGCGTGAATGTTACCCTTCTGGGTAATACACCTTTTATTATCCTTTTGAAAATTGAATGCGAAAACTTTTAATTAAAATTGGTTTTTGATATAATTATAAAAAATAAAAAAAATTTGATTAAATAGGAACCAAAAAGAATTTTTATATACATATATATATACATACATACATACATATACATATATATATATTTTTTTTTTTTTTCTCTTTTTCATTCTTTTTTTAGGTGGAAGAGAAATATAATATATAATGAGTTCCTGGGACGATATTGTCTTCCATGGAGAAGAATTCCTTTCTGGTTTACTGATTAATAAAAAAATAATTAATAATTCAGATATTATTGCTGGGGAACCATTGTTATTAAATAAAGATATTTTAGAACAATTGTCAATAATTTCTTTAGATACTTATGATATTATCAATGTTCTTTCAGAATTTTCTGATATTTTCATTGACATTTCTTCTAGATGGCTTTTGTTACCTCCTTCTGAAGAGAACATTTTTAAAATATTTTGGTCTTTCGGTAGTATTCTACCTATAATTCCAGATATTGAGCTCCTTGCACTTAAATGGTTAGAAATGAATAATATTTTTTCATATATTCGAAATTTAGAATTAAATGAAAATAATAAAAATGAAGAAAATAATGAAAAGCTTGCTTTTTATTTGCTTACTATTTACAGATTTTTACATTATAAACGCTCAATGTTTAAATTTATTGTAGATATTAATGCTTTAAATAAAATATTAAATTACAAAGATCCTGTCTTAAAAATTTTAACAATTGAAATATTAAGTATATATTTTAATTACTCTGAAGAATTAAAATTAAATTTGTTTCAAAAATATACCAATTCACAAAATGAACCAATTATAGGATTGTATTATGGAGAAAATGTTGATTATTTTTTTATTGCTTTATTAGAATCACAAAGATTATCTAAGTGGGATGAAAAATTAAAAACGTCTAAATCAAAGTTTGCTTCTCAGAAAAATCTATATAGATTAAAATCCGTTGATCTTAGTCCTTATTCAGTTAATTTTGCGGGAATTATTGTGACAAAATTTTCCCAAAATAGTTATACAAATAATAACATTTTTTTAATTATCACCAAAACTTCAACAGATTCTATATATAATATTGCAACTAAATTTTTAACTAATAATGCAATCATGCTTTTAGGTCCCTCCGGTTGTGGAAAATCGTTTTACATAGATTATATAGCTCAAAAATTAGGAAAAGGAAATGACATTGTTAGAATTCATTTAGGCGAACAGACAGATGCAAAAATTTTAATTGGAACCTACTCTACTGATGACACACCTGGCTCGATTATTTGGAAGCCTGGTGTTTTAACACAAGCTGTTATAGAAGGTAAATGGGTAGTAGTGGAAGATATTGATAAAGCTCCTAGTGAGGTTATTTCAGTGCTTTTACCTTTGATAGAAAAAAGACAAATACTAATACCTTCACAAGATTCAAATATTTATGCGCATAAAGAATTCAGACTCATTTCAACTATGAAAACTCCAGTCTCTAAAGAAATTCTTGAAGCACATTTATGGAATAAAGTGCTAGTAAATATGCCAACCGATTCAGAACTTGAGTTAATAATTAATTCTAAGTTTCCAGTTTTAACAGAATATTCAAATATGTTAGTTTCAACCTTTTCATTGTTAAGAAACGAACTTATGAATGATTCTCGATTTTTAAATGCAAACAAAGTAAAGCCTAGAGAAGTAAGTATTTCTGACTTGTTAAAATGGTGTGAGAGAATTTCAATTTCAGCATTTAAATTTAATGCCGATAAAATTATTATCAATTCTGATAATTTTTTCTTAGAAGCCTTTGATTGTTTTATAGGAAGTTTACAGTCGGATGAGACTAAAAAAATTGCGCTAGAATATCTTTGTAAAGCTTTGGACTTTCCATTGAAAAGAGCAGCTTTATTATTGGAACGAGTTCCTAGTTTACATGTTCAAGATAGTTTTCTTACAGTTGGAAGAGCTAAATTACATCAAAAATCAATTTCCGTTATCAAGACAAAGTCCGTATATGCAAATACTAGCCATTCATTGCGTTTGTTGGAGCAAATAAGTGTCGCTACTTCATTGAAAGAACCACTACTTTTAGTTGGAGAAACTGGTACTGGTAAGACAACAACGATTCAGCATCTTGCTAAATTAACAAATAATAAGTTGGTAGTTATTAATGTATCTCAACAAATGGAATCGAGTGACTTATTAGGTGGATATAAGCCCATAGATGTAAAAACACTAGCAATGCCATTGATGGACGAGTTTTCTAGACTTTTCGAATGTACTTTTTCTGTTAAAAAAAATGCAAGATTTTCTGCTGTATTAAACAAATGTATTGAAAAAGGTCAATGGGGTGGAGTCATAAAAGCCTGGACTGAGGCATATAAAATGGCTGTAAATTACTTTAATAGAAATCATAATGATACTCAAAGTTCACCTCAAGAAGTAAAACGTAGAAAGTTTTTTGAAATAGACACGAACCGTTTAGATGATTGGAGTTCCTTTATGAAGCAGATAGAGGCTTTTGATATCCAACGTAAAGCTGTTGATAAATCTTTGATGTTTAAATTTGTAGAAGGAGCACTTATAAGAGCAGTGAAACGTGGTGACTGGGTGTTGTTAGATGAAGTGAATTTAGCTTCCGCTGATACTCTTGAAAGTATTGCTGAGCTGTTATCCTCTGAAAAGAATCAAAATTTTATTCTCTCAGAGAAAGGAGATATGGAAGCTATTAAAGTTCATGATAATTTTAGATTATTTGCCTGCATGAATCCAGCTACTGATATAGGAAAACGGGATCTACCGTCTGGAATAAGAACTAGATTTACTGAATTATTTGTAGAATCTCCCGATAAGAATTTCAAAGATTTACTGCACATAATTTCTCAATATATTGGCTCTTCCTCTTACTCTGATGAAAAAATTTGTCAAGATATAGCAAATTTATATTTAGAAATTAAAGGATTGACTGATAGAAATGAAATAGTTGATGGATCTAATAATAGTCCTTTATTTTCTATAAGATCTTTAACTAGAACTTTATCATATTCTTTAAATTGCATGAAAATATATGGCTTAAGAAGAGCTTTATATGAAGGATTTTGTGTTTTTTTTCTCTCATCATTAGATGAGGCTTCTGAGATAAGAGTTCATAAACTGTTAGAACTGCATATTTTAAGTGGAGTTAAGAATCTTAAAGCAGTTTTAAAACATAATCCCGCACCAAAAGGTGGAAATGAAGATTTTGTACAGTTTGATTATTTATGGATTAATAAGGGTGATTTTCCTATCAAAGAACAAAAGGAGTATATACTCACTCCTAGCATAAAAAGGAATTTGATGAACATTATTCGTGCTATATTTGGCAAAAATTATCCCATACTTATAGAGGGACCAACTTCAAGTGGAAAAACAAGTATGATTAAATATATTGCTCAGCGTTCAGGACACAAATTTGTTAGGATTAATAACCATGAGCATACAGATTTACAAGAATATATTGGTACATATATAGCAGATTCTAGTGGTAAACTTATTTTTCAAGAAGGTGTATTGGTGGAAGCATTGAGAAATGGTTACTGGTTAGTTTTAGATGAATTAAATTTGGCTCCTACTGATGTTCTTGAAGCTTTAAATAGACTTCTTGATGATAACAGAGAACTTTTTATCCCAGAAACACAAACTACTATTAAACCACATCCGAATTTTATGTTATTTGCTACTCAAAATCCTCCTGGATTATATGGAGGACGTAAACTACTATCGAGAGCTTTTAGAAATCGTTTCTTAGAGCTCCATTTCAGTGATATTCCAGAAGAAGAGTTAGAAAGAATTATTTGTGGGAGATGTCATATTCCTCCGTCATATGCTAAAAAAATCGTTGAGGTATATCAGAAGTTGGCTTCTATTCGACTATCATCGAGAGTATTTGAACAACGAAATAGTTTTGCAACTTTACGTGATTTGTTCCGTTGGGCCTTAAGGGATGCGATAGGATATGAACAATTAGCATTAAATGGTTATTTTTTGATTGCGGAAAGAGTTAGGAATTCCGAAGAAAAAGAAATAGTGAAAAATGTGCTTGAAAATGTAATGAAAGTCAAATTGGATTTAAATTCGGTTTACAATGCTATAGATTTTTCTGGTAAGGAACAATGTATAGTTTGGACTAATTCAATGAAAAGGTTGTATACTTTAGTTTCTGCAGCATTAAAAAATCATGAACCTATTTTATTAGTTGGTGAGACAGGATGTGGAAAAACTACTATTTGTCAATTTTTTGCAGAGGTACTAGGAAAAAAATTATATATTGTTAATGCTCATCAAAATACCGAAACAAGCGATTTAATTGGTTCTCAAAGACCTATCAGAAACCGGTCCCAAGTACAAAATGAGTTGTATAAACTGCTTCAAAGTTTATTTTTTAACGAAGATTTTTCACATTTAGATGATTATTTAAATTTTTATGAAAAAAGTGGCAAGTCAAAGTTAAATTCGGATGATATCGCTAGAATTGAAAGTTTAAAAAAAAACATATTAAATTTTTTCGAATGGAGTGATGGAGCTCTTGTTAAGGCTATGCGTCAAGGAGACTTGTTTTTATTAGATGAAATAGCATTAGCGGAAGATTCTGTGTTAGAACGTTTAAATTCGGTTTTAGAAACTGAAAGGACTATATTAATTTCGGAAAAGGGTACTACAGATAATTATTTTACTGCCGCTACCGGTTTTGAATTTTTTGCTACTATGAATCCTGGTGGAGACTTTGGAAAAAAAGAACTATCTCCAGCTTTGAGAAATAGGTTTACTGAGATTTGGGTTCCATCGATGGACGATTTTGATGACATGCTCTCAATTATTTCATCCCGGTTGAAACAAAATGCCAGAATTCTTTGTAAGCCAATTGCTCTTTTTTCTAAATGGTATGGAGACAAATATGGATATGGAAATATTTCAAGTGGGGTTATTTCTTTAAGAGATATATTATCATGGGTTGAATTTATAAACTGCACATTTGAAAACACTAGCCTTCCTACGTCGTTTGTTCAAGGTGCTGCAATGACATTTATTGATTCTCTTGGGACTAATAACACCGCATATCTAGCCGAATATCATAAAAATTTGGTCGCTGCTAAACATGAGTGTCTTGAAGTTTTGTCCCAAGTTTCCTCATTTAATGCCAGTGAAAATTATTTAGGTATACTTAACATCCATTTAACTAATGATTTCATCTTTGCAGGTCCATACAAATTAAAAAAAAATTCAGATGGCAATAGTTTCATAGATTTTAATTTAAATGCTCCTACCACAGCTTTAAATGCTTCCAAATTAATTAGAGCGCTGCAAGTTCATAAGCCAGTTTTACTCGAAGGTAGTCCTGGTGTAGGAAAGACAAGTTTAGTATCTGCATTAGCTGCAATAATAAATATAAGGTTAACAAGAATTAATTTATCTGAACAAACTGACATTTCGGATTTATTTGGGTCAGATGTTCCCGCTGAAGATGGAAGTGCAGGTAGTTTCGTTTGGAGAGATGCCCCCTTTTTACGTGCACTACAAAACGGAGAGTGGGTTCTTTTAGATGAAATGAATTTAGCGTCTCAATCAATTTTGGAAGGTCTGAATGCTTGCTTAGATCATCGTGGCGAAGTTTTTATTCCTGAATTAGGGAAAAAATTTGTTGCTCATCCAAACTTCACTATTTTTGCTGCACAGAATCCTCATTTCCAAGGAGGCGGAAGAAAAGGTTTACCTAAATCTTTTATAAATAGATTTTCAGTGGTTTATGTAGAGAGTCTTACTCGTGACGATTTACTTTCCATATCATCTCATTTGTATACGAAATTAGATCAAGGGCTAATTAATAAGTTTATTATATTTATTTCATCTTTAGATAAAGAATTAAATATAGAAAAATCTTTTGGGTTTGATGGTTCCCCTTGGGAATTCAATTTAAGAGACACATTGAGATTGCTTTCCTTGCATGATTCTAAATCTGATGTATTAGCATCTGATTCTCCTGATGAGTATATTGATCTTGTTATTAAACAAAGATTTAGAAATTTGGAGGATAAAAAGCAAGTAGACAAACTTTATGAGAAAGTTTTTGGTATAGTTCCAAGAAAACGTGAGTTGCCATATTATATTGAACCGGGCTATATGCAAATTGGACATACTTTATTCAAACGATGCTATTATCCTCAATATGATGTTAGTGACTTCCAAGAACGTTTACTACAGTCGGATTTACAATATTTAGAATCTATATTGACTTGCATTTTAAATAACTGGCCTGTGATTCTCACAGGACCAGCAATGTCTGGTAAAACTTCACTAATTAGGGTAGCTTCAAAACTCAATGGCGCAAAATTAATTGAATTCCCAATGAACAACGATATTGATAGTATGGATTTAATCGGAGGATACGAACAAACAAATATTAAACGTTCAAGATCGTCAATATTGTCAGATGTTACCAATATTTATCGAAAAATCCTAACTTTATATTACGAAAAGGTTATTTTACTTGATAACCAAACTTTATACAAAATCAACAATTTTTTTGTTAATATTAATGTAAACCAGGATGGCATAGATTTAAAATTACTATATAAAGATTTATCTGAGCTACAAGACAATGAAAAAATAAATGAAAATCTGGAATTAAACTCTGTTTTAATTAAATGTGAAGCCGTTTTTGAAAATGAGAATAGTAATAATATTCCCAAATTTAAATGGTTTGATGGTATATTAGTTCGTGCTATTGAACAGGGAGATTGGATAGTTCTAGATAATGCAAATCTTTGCAGTCCGTCTGTTCTTGACAGGCTAAACTCTTTATTGGAACCTAAAGGTGTTTTAATAGTTAATGAATGTAGTCTAGAGGATGGGAGTCCGCGGATTATAGTCCCTCATAAAAACTTCCGCCTATTTATGACGGTAAATCCTAAAAATGGAGAATTGAGTCGTGCCATGCGAAACAGAGGAGTCGAAATTTACATTGAAAGCATTTATAAACGATTTACTTCTTTCGACTTTAAACTTCTCAACTTACAAAAAGTAAATACGGTATCTTTTAATAAAAATTCTATTGAGGATTCATTCAATCAACTTTGTTTATATGATAATTTAGATTCAAGGAAAGCATTTTCATTTATGAATATTAATGAATCATTTTTAGCTTCATATACTTTTATAAATGAATTACTAGATAAGCAAAAGAAAGATGATGATAGGGCTTCATCTATGGCTTTAATGGATTTTATTCCAAGAAGCTGTGGCAGATTTTTAAATCGTTGGCGAGAGCTTTGTTTTTCCAGTAATTTTTTTACACATTTGGATCAGAATTTTTTGAATAGGTTTGTATATCAGATTGAGGAGTTTTCAAAAAGTGAAATAAATAATTATGTGGAAAAACTAGCATCAAATTTAAACAATAAAATTGATTTTGATAGATTTTTAGATTCGCAGCCATATGTTTTTCCTTCAATGAACACTTACTTATCTAAAAAATTATTTGAAATTGATATTCAGATTATTTCAACCGTTTTTGATTTATTTGCTTCTGTGATAAATTTCAAATATGAAATTTTTCATAAAAATTTTAAAGTTCTTTCCATTAAACTCAGGAACTGTGGTTATTTGAAAATGTTGTTCAAGGGAGAAAATGTGCTAACGAATTCACAATATATTAATGTTTTTTTCAATTTTATGAGTCTTGGAATTATATTTATGGAGAAAGCTATATTTTCTGGAATTTTTAATTTGAAACTCATTGAAGTGGTAAAAGATTTTTTTTGGATTTTACATGATTTCTATTTATACATTTTACTGGAGCATATTGAGGAAAGCCATTTTTATGTTTACATAAAACTTCTTAGGAAGTGGGTTAAAAATATACCAAAAGAGATATCCTCCGAACCGGAGTTTACTAAGTTAAGTAATGCAATTATTTGTTCATCTGACGATTCATTGAACTCGAGAGGACAAGCATTAGAATTATTATGGGAAAAATATCACCCTATTGTTCCTAAAAGTAAAGAATCTTATGAAAATAGCTTAAATTTCAATAAAGTTTTAAGTTCTTTTGATCAAACTGCGGATAAAATGTTAATTGTTTATGTGGATGAAGTTATTAACATTCGAAAGTTTATTATTGATAAGTATTATCCTTTTATTGAAGATGATTCATCTTCTACATCTTTAATTTTAAAAAAAGTAGAGGCTTTGGTTTTTGATTTAAGCTCTTCTGTAAGTCTTAATAGTTTTGAGAAACGACCACTGAATATATTGGCTTCTATTATATATAAGAGATTAATTTTAATGTATTTTTGTGGGATAAAAGAACATGAGAGATTTTATGATGACATTTTGAAATTATCCTTTTATGCATCAAGAAGTAGTGTTGAATTAATTAGCACTTTATCTAATAATTTAAACGCAGATGTTTCAGATCCTATTTTTAATGCTTTATTAGATAGTGATAATAGTAAAGATTTGTCTAAATTTTTACATGGGTCAATTATTGTTTCTATTTTCGATGTTAGAAATGACATCTTAACTTCAAAGATTTCTTCTTTATCTGATAGCTATAAAACTTTAGTTGATTTAAGTCAGATATTTAGTTCTGATTTAAAATATCACATTTCTTTGAAATATTCTTTCATTTTTATTTTGATAAAAAAATATATTAAGCTATTAAATTCTTTTGATATGAGAATGGAAGACGCAGACGAAAAAGTGGTAATGGATATGCTTCAAGTTAAGAAAACAGTAGAACGAATAATGGTTGTTTTTAAATCATCTACTAATGTTTTATTAAAAAAAGCTTTTGAAACATATTTTAATCAGTCAATTGAAGCTATTTTATATTCTATTGATTTATCTGGAATTTCTTATTATATTGGAGTAGCCTATACTTATTTTGCTTTAGGTATGCTGTGGCTTTATGTTCCAGATTGCCCCAATGATCCAGTAATAGTCCATTATGTTAATTTATGGAGAGTTACTAAAACGAATGAGTATTATAAAAATTTGGTTGAAAAAGAAGAATCGCTTTTCTATTTAACTTTCGGAGATAATGAAAATGATAGAATAAGTAATATAAAATCTAATATAGTTACTTCTCTGAATACCATCTTACCTGCCTATCGACCATATGGAGAGCAAATGAAATCATATTTTGATTATATAAGTTCGAATTATAATACATTGTTTAAAATTGATCCGATTAATGAACTAGTAGAGGGTTTAATAGCTAAATCTTCTAAAGCTCTTAATGCCGAACAACTTTTACAAGCAAATTGTTACTCATTTATTAATTCATTAAAGAATAGTTTCTCATACTACAAGGATTTAAGTGATCCAATTATAGGTTTTGTTCAAAATTTAAGATTGGGCATCTCAATTGTTAAATCTTCTTCATCGCACTCGTTAAAAAACTCTTCTGAGTTTAACTGGATATTTAGCCCCACATTTTTTATTAATTTATTAGCACAAAATAAACAGATTATCAATTTTGCTAAATCTGAGCCTTTAAGCATTTCGAACAACATATTGATTCAAAATTTTAGAGGTTTATCATTATTATACATGAAGGATAATTCCAAAGTTCCTATTAAGTTAATAGATGATACTTTGCAAGCTATCTTTCAGAATTGGTCAGTGGAGCGCACCCTAGAAGAAAAAAAACGATTGAATGAAAATTCGATATATAAGTCACACGACTCAGAAGAAAATTTAGACGAAGACTTTAAACTACTATTTCCAGAATATGATCCAAATGATGAAACGGCTTTGCAGAATTCTGATAGCAACTTTTTGCGAAATAAGTCTGAAAATTCTTCTCAGTTTGTTTCTATGTTAAATGAAATATATTCTTCTATGTTTGGAGTATCATCTATTTCGAGTAATTATACAGATTACTTAATTGAAGGAGTTGAACTTTTAAATAAGATTAAAGACCGAATTCTTTTTACTGATGAGAATTTCAATGAATTTTTTGGTTCATTAATGATATACTTATCCTCTCAAAAGCAATTCTTATCATCAAAAATTCAGAAAAGCAGTAACTTTAACTTTTATAACGATTCGAGTTATTTTGAATCTAATAAAGCTGTATTAATTATAAAAAAATTAGAAAGTAATGTGAAAGATCTTTTAGATAAATGGCCAGAGAATGAAATTTTAAAAAATATATTAACCTCTACTGAACAATTGAATTCTTATACTATAGATTTTCCTATGGCCAAACTTTTAGCGAAAATCGAGCAAATATACGGATTTGTTTATGAATGGGAAAGAAACACAAGTAAAGAATTTAAACTGAAAGAAAGACTTGATGAACTAACAGCGTTAATAATAGATTGGCGTAAACTTGAGTTATCCACTTGGCAAAATCTTTTTAATTTTGAACTAAGAAATATTAAACAATCTGCTAACAAATGGTGGTTTTATCTTTACGAAAATCTGATTTATAATCCTTTAAATATGATTGCAGAAGGGGAAGAAATATCTTCTATTTCGGCGACAATAATTTCTGTTTTAAATACATTTTTGAATACTTCTTGTATTGGAGATTATGAATTTAAAGTTGACATGGCTTCTTCTTTTGCAAATCATATTTTACATTATAGTAATGATAATGAAGCTTTAAAACGCTTTGGTTGTTCATTATTAGTTTTATGTGGGTGCTACTATGTGAATCTAGACTTTGTTAGAAAAAGGATTCAGCAAGAACGAAACATTCTTGAAAAAGAAATAAATGAAGTTATATTACTAGCAAGCTGGAAAGATGTTAATATAAATGCGTTGAAAGAAAGCGCCAGAAGATCACATTATAAATTATACAAAATTGTAAGAAAGTTTCGCACATTTCTATTGCAGAAGATAGATCAAAATATTATATTTAATAATAATATAGCGGATACCCCAATTCCACTATCTAATAATTTTGATATTCTAACTATTTATTCTGAATATAAAGACAATATTCCAGAATACGATTTGCTAAATCTAAATTATAAAAAATATTTTTTTAAGGAATGTAAGCGTTCTAATAGACTTTTGAATATTAGACATGTATGCGAGACTATGGCTACTATAGAAAAAGATTATGGTTCTATAAAGGTTATTGGATATGATCAATTTGTTGCGGATCTGTTAGTTCGCATGAATGAATTGAAAACTGAAACTCCAAAATATTTAACTGAAGAAAATAAATCCTTAATACAAGGTTTAAAAAGCCAAAAGAAAAAGTTGTTTAGTGATACACTTAAGTCTTTGAAATTTAGTGGGCTACGTTCAACCATAAGAGCTGATTTATTTAAACGTCAGAGTGATATACAAACAATTATAAGTAATTCTGTTATTTTAAATGAAAATAATTCGAAATCATTTGATATTTATTTTTATAAAATCTTGATAGTTTTACCGTTTGTTAGATCTATTTGTACAACGCCTCAAGAAGACATTTCTCTTGATGAAATCCAACGTGCTTCTGGGTTTGCAGAATGTTTTTTATCAATACTTTTGTCGCAAAGAGATTCTTTATATGATATATTGTCTCGCTTGAATAGTTTGAATACATTTAAAAGTGTTTTTTCTGGACTCACATCCGCTTCTAAGAGCAACAAGATTGTTTATGTTCATAACAATAATCGATTGGAATATTTAATAGCCTGGCTTCCATTTGCTATTGAGACTTCTTTGGCGATGCTTAAATCTTATTCTTATTTATCTTTGAATAAGTCTGAAAATATTGAGTCTGAATTAAATAATTTCCTAAAAATATTTAAAGAGTATCAGAGTAAAAAAGAGTATTTAAAAGGAAAAGAATTGTTGACAGAAAATTTGATGAGCTGGAGAAATGAATTTTATGAATCTCTAAAAAATTTTGATTCTTTTATACACTCTGATTTGATTATTGATAATGGTTATCAGACTTTATTTAATCATATAGAAGAACTATTTTTGGTGAATGATTTTCCAAATAGAACGGATGATTATAGTGAGAATATTTATGAATTAGATAGTCTTTTTCAAAAAGCTTCGAATTCCATTTTGGTGATATTTCAGGATGTAAAGAACTTAATTGAGAAAGAGAGTGGAGATGAGGAAAACGAGAATTGGTTTATCATTGAGCAAAACAAATATAGTAAGTTGTTTAGTAAGCTATATTTAAAAAATATTTCAGGACTTTTAAAACAGATTGTGACTATTTGCAGTAAAATTGATCCAGATAATTCTGCAATGATTTGTAGTTTAGTATCTCTATTCAATCCCTTTTTGCAGGCATATTGTAATATTGTTGATATCACGAAAGAGATCTTGATAAAAAACTATCTATCGATATCTAAATCAATGTTTCAATTTTTGAGAATATTATACAATTTAGGTAGCAATGGATTTTGTACACCCTGTGAAAAAGAAGAAGAAAAAGGCGATAATATCACAACAGGGACAGGATTAGGTGATGGAGAGGGAATGGAAAGCGCTAGTAAAGATGTTGAACAAGATGAAGACTTAGATGACTATGCTAATGATGAAAAGAATAAAGAAAATAAGGAAATCGAAGATGATTCCGATGCTGTTGATATCGAGGGCGATATGGAAGGTAATATTGACGAGCTTTCTGATTTTGAAGATAATGAAGATGAGAATGAGGAGCAAAATTTGGATGAAGAAGTAAATAATATAGACGAGCTAGATCCAAATAAGGTAGACGAAAAAATGTGGGAAGACAAAGATGAAGAAAATGGGAATAAAGATATTAAAGATACAGAAACAAATTTGTCAGATAAAAACCACGATAAAACACAGGAGAATTCAGATGATATTATAGCAGATGATGACGTATCCAATGAGAATAACGAAAAAAAGGATAATGATGATTTTGAAAGTTTAAATGAAGAGAAAAATGATGATAATGTTGATGAAAATGAAAATGACGATGTTGAAAAATTAGATGATGAAATGGGTACTTCTGATGTGGAAGAAGTTGACGATGTAAATATGGAAAATGACGCAACGAATGATTTTCCAGAGTCAGAACCACTTGATCTACCAGATGACATTAATTTAGATGATTTACAAGATAAGAAAAATCACTCGGAAGAAGAAACTGATGAACTTGATGAATTAGTAGAAGATGATATGTCTCAGTTGGGAGAAGAAAAAGATATAGAGCAGCATAGTGATTTAAATGATGAGATTGATGATAGTACAGAAGAAGGTGAAGAAACTAATGAGACTGATACCGCTATTCCCGATGAAAGTGAACATATGGAGAGTAATGAAGATGATAAAGAAAAAGAATCGTTGGAAGAAGAAAAAGAGTCGTTGGAAGAAGAAAATTTGCAGAAAAATGAGGATGTTGATGATCGTTTGGAGAATCAGTCTAATTCAAACACGGAAAAAACGGATAAAGTTGAAGAATTGAAACAGGAAAATATGATGGATGATAATCAAGATTTTGATTCTGCAGAAAATACGATGGCGAGCACAGCTTCAGGAAGTGGCGTGAAGGATTCAGCAGAAAATTTACTTGGTGAAAGTTCTTTAGAGCAAACTAAAGCATTAGATTTAGCTCTGAACGAGGACGAAAAACAAAATAATGAAGATAATTTGTCTCAAGATAAAGACTTAAATAATCCCATTGAAAATCAAACCATGGAATCACTTAGGAAGTTAGGTGATACTTTAGAAATGTTTCATAAAAATAAAGATATAGTAGAAAGTAGTGAACCAATGAATGATTCTTCTGGCAAAAATGATGAAGAACTTCAACATGTTGAGAATGAAGAGGAGGCATCGGATCAAGCGTTAGGAGAAGCTCCAGAGGGTGTGAAGCAAAGTATTGATGAATCAGTCGCAATAGAAGATGATAATAATACAGATGAGGACTCGAAGGATACGAAACCTGTTGAAGATAAATTGGAAACGGAAGTTCCAGGAGAAGATGTTACTATGCAAGATTTTAGTAAGTTTGATAACTCGGTTCTTCCATTGGATAATAATAATATGGTTAGTCAAGTTTACAACAAAGAAGTTGATCAAGATGTGATAACTGACTTACAAAATGAGCATGATGAAGTTATGGATGTTATAAATAGTGAGGAAGATTTATCTTCTTTTAGAAGTCTGGAAGATTCGCGGCGAATTTGGCAAGATCTTGAACGATCAACTAGCGTTTTATCTTCAAGCTTAAGTGAACAACTTCGTCTTATTTTAGAACCCACATTAGCTACTAAATTAAAAGGAAATTTTAGAACTGGAAAACGTCTGAACATGAAACAGATTATTCCTTATATTGCTAGTTCATATAAAAAAGATAAAATATGGTTAAGAAGAACCAAACCATCAAAAAGAGAGTATCAAATTTTAATTGCAATTGATGATTCTAAATCTATGGCACAACCTGAAACCGTAAAACTTGCATTTGAAACGATTTCACTTGTCTCCAATGCACTCACAAAGCTTGAATCTGGTCAACTTGGAATTATAAAATTTGGCAAAAGTGCAAAATTGATTCATTCATTAAGAGATCCATTTTTGTCAGGCTCTGGTGCGAATGTTATTAATAAATTTGGATTTGATCAAGATCAGACAGACGTGAATTGTCTAGTTCAAAAATCTATTTCTGTATTTCAAGACGCAAAAATGGATTCTAAAGAAGAATTGTGTCGTTTGGAAATAATTATTTCAGATGGCATATGTGAAAATCATAATAATCTTGTCCGACTAGTAAGAGAAGCTAGGAAGGAGCACATATTCTTTGTGTTTGTTATAATTGATGCGGTTAATAAAAATGGTTCTATTATTGACATGACTACGGTAAAATATGAATCTGATTCAAATGGTAGTATGGTACTAAAAATGGAGAAATATCTTGAAAAATTTCCTTTTGAATATTATGTAATTGTTAGAAATGTTGCAGATCTCCCGAATATCTTATCTCAAATTCTTCGTCAATTTTTTTCTGAATTATCTTCAGCGGATTAAATTGAATAAATTTTTTTTTTTTTTTTTTTTTTTTTTTTTTTTTTTTTTTTTTTTTTTTTTTTTTTTTTTTTTTTTTTTTTTTTTTTTTT
>JAJLXO010000274.1:0-39162 GCA_030571375.1 Botryozyma mucatilis | reverse complement strand
AGGTAATAAACTACAAAAAAAGAATAATTTATAATTTTACTTTTAAATTTATTAATTAATTACTAATAAACATCCTAATTAGTGCAAATAATACTAATAAGGAAATACTATCTAAAAACAGAAGCTGACTAAGCTTGGCGCTTATATTAGGGGTGTCGAACTAGTAAAAACGAGGGGGGGCAATATCAATTCCCTAAAACATAATATGTTGTTATGGCTACATACTATTAATTAATTAACACAAATGATTATGATATACACAGTTGTTCTTATTACCCTACATACTATGTATTACCTTACAATACACTATACTAACGCGTATTACATAATAATATATATTTTAACATAAAAAATATAAATATAATATTATTTTGCATAGTAACTCATCAAAAATCGCTGTGTTGGAATCAAAGATTGAAGATTGAATATTTTTTATAATACAAAATATATTGTAATATATATAATGTTCTTTGTATAGAACTAATAAAATTGTAAATACGAAATAAAAATTATATTTCTGCATAGAATTATATATATCAATATAAATATTGATATAAACAATATTTTTACCGTTTAATTGATGGTCTTTTGACGTGTTATTCACGTGAGTAAATTTCCTTTTTTGGATTTTCTTACTAGTGTTATTTTGTTTTATTTCCTGATTTGTTATTTATTTCTATTTTTGTTGTTATTGTTTACGATTGTTATTGTTATTTATTATTTAGCATATTATTTATTATTTAGCATATTATTTATTATTTATTTATTATTTATTTATTATTATTATTATTATTATTTATTTATTTATTTATTTATTTAGCATATTATTTATTATTTATTTATTATTATTTATTTATTTATTTATTATTATTATTATTATTATTATTATTATTATTATTATTATTATTATTATTTATTTACTAACTTCTACTTCATATAGAGAATACAATACTTGAAATATTTCCTACAATTTAATGAATCTACAATTTGGATTTTTACATTGACAATTCACAATTGAATGTTATTCCAATTGATATACTTGCTGCAATCAGGGTTATTTTATAATTTATAATACCATGGAGGTTCAAAAACTACCGATAGATTTTAAAACAAATAAAATACGGCATAAAATATATAAAATTCGTCCAAGTATGGTTCTAAAATTCAGAGGATGTATAAAAAATAAAAATGAAGATTTAGGAAACAAAAAGAAAATTATAACAAATATAGAAAATATAGAAAATTCAAAAAATATAAAAAACATAAACAAAATTCCCAAAATCAAGCCAAAATATCGCTTTTTAAAAAGACTTTCTCGTATTTCTTTTATCTTTCTAATAATATTACAGTTTTTATCTCCCACTTTTATAGATTCTCTTCTTGTATATGCCCAAACTGACTCTTGTCAAAATGGACACTCACAATCTCTTTCTTCTGCTTCTTTTGCTTCGGAAAAATCTTTAAATTCACCTTCTCCTTGTTCTAACGATCATTTTGAAACACCTTTAAATGAACATGTTGATATTCATTCTATCAGCATTGAAAACAATAACAACAATAGCAATAATAATGACAATAATAATGACAATAGTAACGAAAGTATTAATGACAACAATACTGAATATTTAAATTCAAACTCGAATTCAACTGCAATTGCAACTGCAAATGCTTTTTCTGATATAAACCACACAAATTCTAGTTTAAATTCTAGTTTAAATTCAGAAAATAAAATTATAAATACAGAAAATTTAAATACAAACACAAACACAAATATATCTCAAGATTCAAATAGTCAAACACTATTTAATACGCACTCACAAACAGAGACAACTATATCCAATTTAAATACAAGCACAAATATAACCTCAAATCAAACTTCAAATACATTGTCAAATCAAAATTCAGATCAAAGTTGTATTCAAACTTCTTCAGTTGCTACGACTAGTAAAAATGAATGTATACAAAATGAAGAAAAATCTGATTCACCACAAAAAGCTTTGCATGATGAAAATGAAATTTTATTTGACGATACATATTTATCATTTGAAAAATGGAAAGCAAAAAATTTAGAAAAAAATGATCAGGTTGCGGATGTAATTAAAAATGAAAAAAAATCAAAAATTGATGTAGATAAAATTACCGATGAACCAGCAGATGATAAAATGATGAATTTCAATTTTAAATTATTCGATTCCGAGCATGTTTCTAATACAAACTCTAACTCCAATGCAAATTCTAATGACAATTCTAATCCAGACTTTGACAACTCTTCCTCATTATCCACTCATGATACCTTAGACAATTCCTCTAACACAGCTTCGTCAGATGAGAATTTATCCGATTTACGAAAACCACTTAAAAAAGTTTCATTGAAAGAAAGAATTAATTATGCCGCCTCAGGTTGCAATGCAAAAGTTTTAAAAACAAACGATAAAGCTTCAGGGGCATCAGCAATTTTGTCAGAAAATAAGGATACCTATATGATTAATGAATGTTCAGTAAAAGAAAAATTTGTAATTGTGGAATTATGTGACGATATCTTAATTGATACAATTGTAATCGGCAACTTTGAATATTTCTCCTCTATGTTTAATTTATTTAAGGTTTCGGTTTCCGATCGGTATCCAGTAAAAACCTCAGGTTGGAAATCAATAGGTGAATTTAACGCTCAAAATGTTAGAATACCGCAAACATTTGAAATAACTTCTCCTTTAATATGGGCCCGATATGTTAAAGTTGATTTTATAACCCAATGGGGACGAGAATTTTATTGTCCTGTTTCACTTTTACAAGTTTATGGAACTACAATGCTTGAACAATACAGAAATCATGATTTGTCAGCTTCAGATTTATATGATGATGATTTAAATGAAACTGCAGCGGTAGTATCTGATGAAAAGGAGTCTATAAAAGATCAAGCTTCATCATCTAATGAAATTCCTTCAACTCCAATATCTTTAAAAGACAATCAAGATGAAGAGCATCGAAATGGTGACAAGGATAATACATCCGCTTCTATTAATTCAAATACTAAAAACAATAATAATACTAAGATTGGAAATGAACCAAATAAACAGACTTTCAGTAATGACAATCAAAATTCGACTGAATCTACAACCATAGTGTGTGATTCACCAGCAACTACAGATGATTCGGTTTCAGATTTATTAAGAGGGGAATGTAAATCGAAAAAAGAAGAACAAGATGACTATGTATATGAAGATAACAATATTCCAAAAACTCCGTCTGCCAAAGATAAATCTGTTGAATTATTAAAGAAAATTTCAAAAAATGCTCAATTAACTTGCAAAAAAGCTGATACCTCATTAGCATTTTTATTTATGAGAAATTGGAGTTGTCCAAGCTCAGCTTATTGTAAAGTTGCTCGTACAACAAATAATAATAACAATAATAAAAATAGTAATAGCAGCGACAATGAAAATAGTCCTGTCTCAGCTAGCAAACCTTCTAATTCACCTTCAAGCTCTTCAACTACCTTTGCAACCCCTGTAACTTCACCTGAACGTAAAGCTCAAGATTCTATATATATGAATATGATAAAGAGACTTGCGGTATTAGAAGCAAATACAACGCTTTCTATGAAATATTTAGAAGAACAAGGTCGAATTCTTATGGATGCTTTTTCACGAATAGAGAAAAGACAATCTAATAAGGTTGAAGTTTTTCTTCAAGGTCTTAATGAAACAGTTGCTAAGCAACTTACTACATATAGACATGAGTATAACGCCATGTGGCAAATGACTATAGCAGAAATGTACACATACCAAAAACATTCTAGCAATGATATTCATACGCTTACTCGTGAACTTATGGTGCAAAAAAGAGTAATTATTTTACAATCCGTATTTTTATTATTAATTTTAACATTGGTATTGGTCACTAGAGGGGCAAGTGTTGCATTAAAACCATCTTCAATTTCGCAAAAAAGAAAGGCATTTAATAGTTTATCAAACATAGCAAGGGTTCCATCTAATTTATTTAGATCAAGACAACATTCTTGGTCAGTGAAAAGTAAAAATAGAGATAGTCTTGATAATAGTGAAGGAAACAATTCTGTTCCAATTATTGAAGATAGCGAAAAGATTGACTGCAAAGGGATGAGTAAGAATATGGAAATAAAAAGTGATAAAGTTGTTAATTTTAAAGAAGAAGAACCATCACAGGATGAATTGATTAAAACGGGGAATGAAAATGATAATGACAAATTAAAAGATGTTGACAGTGATGGGGGTATTCAAAAAGTTAATAGTAATGATAAAGTATCAAAGGGCTTACATGTTAGAGGATATTCAGATGGGAAGTTGCATTTTAGTGGCGCAAGTAATAACAATGTTATAAACAATGGATCACGAACTTCATCTAGAAGCATTCAAGTGGATGAATTAAATAGATTATCAGAAAGTGAATACAGTGATATTAGTATTGATTTTGCATTATCATCGTATTCTACACCTTCACCCATATTTGCATCTTCAGAATCATTATCGAAAAGACAAAAGGCTAAAATGATTGAGAGACTTATTGACAAGAAATCGGATAAGGATAAAAATGGTGGGATATCATTAGGAAGTTCTTCTAGTGTACCTAATATGTTTTATTCATATTCTAAATTAAAACAACAACAACTAGGTGAACACAAGTATTATAAAGATGAATCATCATTGACATCGCAATCATCATTAAATGATGTGAAAAATGTAGATTCTTCGGGGATGGAGAATTCTCGAGAATTTACTGATACTAATGATTCGCTAGCTCTTTCTCCGCCTATGTCATTTTCTTCAGTGTTCACTAGGTCGCCATCACCAACTGGGTTTGATGATTCTCGGTTGTTTTCAAATTCTAACGGGTTTTCGGCCAAGACATCGCCAGAGTCTTCACAGGATGAATTTGAGGAAAGAAATGAAGGTGGAGTGATACAGGGTAAGTTTATTTCACCGCTTGGGTTTTTACATGAATAGGGGTAAATGTTTTACGTTATTTTATGTTATTTTATGTTTTATATTTTTTATATTTTTTATATTTTTTATATTTTTTTTCATTATTTTACATATTCTTATTTATTTTATCTTTTAGTAGGGTATGGTTCGGATATTTTTGGGATTTAGTTCGGTTTGTATGTATAGATTAGTGATATATCTTAAAAGTATTGTTTTGATAGGAGGCGATTGTTACGTGAAATAGGCATATATTATTATCACAACGATAGTGTAGGAATATAAGTTATGAATAAAAAAAATGATGCTGTAAAGTGTTTATAGTGGTAATTACGTGGTTTATATTAGCTTTTATGTATTATACAAGTATTTTGTGAATATGTTGAATACGAGATGGAGTTGAGTAATATATGTATGATAAATGTGCTCATATAATGATATACTTACATATAATGATATACTTACATTATGTAATACTTACATATAATGATATACTTACATTATGTAATACTTACATATAATGAGATACTTACATATAATAATATACTTAACAGAATAAACAACTTAACATAATAAACATACTCAACATAATAAATATAAATACGTAATGTAGCTTAAGGCGCATAATCTAAGAGTTCAAAGGGTACCCCTCAGAAATATTGCATAATATTGCATAATATTAGTAATAAACCGTTTATAAATGACTAAACTACTGAATATTTCCGGTTCTCCTTCAGTTCTTGGCTTCGGTTAAATTTCGAGTAACTGTTTATGAATTTATTATATTTTTATGGAGATAAATAGGTGAAATGGTATGGTATATGAAAATACATATAAACACATATAAATACACATACACATACAAATACATATAAATACACATACACATACACATATAAATACATATAAATACACATACACATACACAAAAAGAATATACAAACAGATACATTATTATATTTACTCTAGACAGAAGTAATATATGATAATATATAATTTACAATAGGATAATATTACTTATAATAGTATATAGTATATAATAATTATAAACTATACTAATACACAAATTTATAAATCATAGTAAAAGCCAAATCGAAGTACAATTTCACTAAAGCTATATATAAAGCTATATATAAAACTATATATAAAACTATATATAAAACTATATATAAAACTATATACAAAACTATATTTAAGGTATATAATAGTAGATTGGAATAGTATATATATATATTGTAAGTTAATTATAAACATAAATACCAATAATATAAATACTATAATATAAATACTATAATATAAATACTATAATATAAATACTATAATATAAATACTATAATATAAATACTATAATATAAATACTATAATATAAATACTATAATATAAATACTATAATATAAATACTAATTTCAAAAAAGACGATTAAAATAGTATCAATATTTGAATACTGATAATAAATAAAATACTAATATATAAACGAAAAGTATTTAAATACTAATATAAAATAAAATACTATTAATATTAAAATAATAATATAAACTATTAGTATATAAAACCAATAATACATAATACTATCAATAGTAAGATACTATTAATATTTAAATACTAATACTAAATAACATACTAATAACATAAAATACTAACAATAAATAATTACTAACAAAATTTAATACTAATATAAACTAAAAATTATAAATAATAATATAGAATAAAATACTATTAATATATAATATTATCAATATTTAAATACTAATACTAATAAAATACTAATAACATATAATACTAATAAAATAAAATAAAATAAATACTATCAATATCTAAACACAATATTACTGATACTAAATACCATTGAAATCAAACTATTATCTTAAACTATACTAACAAAACCGTTCCTATAGAATTAGTCACCATTACTAGATAATACGAAATACTAAACTATAAAATAAAATTATAAAAAAAAAAAAAAAAGAAAAAATTAACTCAAAAAATTAACCTTGGCACTTGGCATTCAACGTTTTTATGATTTGCGATTCGGCATTTATTAATAATATTATAAAATTGATAAATTTTATATTTAATTCACATATATTATTTAAACTTCACATATAATATTTAAACTTCACATATAATATTATTTACTACTATTAGTATATTTGGTCTTTATCACAATATTAGATTTTAGCTTATATATGCTGCTTATACATGCTGCTTATACATGCTTATACATCTAATCTGCCAACATTACTGACAATCTCGAATTAGCAATATTTAGTATTTGCATATAGCATTTAATATTTGCATATAACATTTAATATTTACATTAACTACATTAATAGTTGCATTCTCACTCATTTTACTTAGCATTAATCAATCAATCAACCTTAAACATTAAGCATTACTTTGGAATTATCAAGTTATTTTATGCACTTTTACTATATTATTACTATATTATTACTCTCTTAAAATGCCGTCAACTGATTCAATCATTCCAAATAAATTCTCTGCAACAAACTCTGTTGATAAAGACTTTGAGAAAAATTATTCTCACGATATTTTATCTTCATCTGCATTTACTGAAAAAATAAAAAAAAATGTAAATAAAAAAATTTATCCAAATGATCGTATTTTAGAAGTGGATTTTACTACAAGTTTTAATTCCGAAAATTCAAAAACAATCAAAAATATAAAAAACACTAAAAATATTAAAAATATTAAAAATATTAAAAATATTAAATCTGATAAAAATAACTTATCCATTTCAAATGGTATTAAAAATTTAAAACAAAATAATCATTTTGAAGGTTGTGGTGATGGTTGTTGTTGTGCTGCTCTTTCTGTTGTTAATATCTCAGAACCTATAAAAAAAATTAATTCAAAACCTATCCAGTTAAATACTAAACAAAATATTAATTGCACTTTTCCTGAAAATCCTGCTTTTAAATCCTTAAATATTCCTTTACAAAATATTAATAATTCTACACTTTCAGATTTAACTCCTTTAAATCCTTGTAATATTGAATTTATTAAAACCGATGATTCAAATTTTAATAAAATTAATCTTAACCCACAAGATGTTATTAATATACCATCCTTTTTAAAACCACATCCACCTTATTCAGTTCATAATGTACCTATATTATCATGTAGATTATTAACAAAACATGGTGCCGAAAAAAGAACTTATCATTTTGATTTAGATGTAACTGATTATCCAGATGAAATTAAAGGTGTTGATTTTAAAGTTGGTGGAGCTGTTGGTATTTGTCCACCAAACGAAAAAAATCAAGTTGATGAAATATTTAAAAGATTAAATATTTCTGAATCACAAACTAATGAAATAATAACTCTCAAAACACATTCTGGTCGTTGGCCAACTATTTGGGATGAAGATAAACCACGTGAATTAAAAACTACAAGAAGAGAATTATTAACTTGGTGTATTGATTTTAATAATGGAATAATAACAAAACAACTTTTTAATTTATTAGCAACTTATAATTCAAATCCTTCTGAATTTGCTGTTTTAAATTGGTTAGCTTCTAACGATGGTCAACAAACAATTTCTGAACTACGTCAAAGGAAAGATTCAATCTCCTTATTTCAATTACTTACTGCCTTTCCAAATTCTTTTCCTCCTTTTGAAATTTTAATTTCCGAATTACCAACTTTAATGCCTCGATGGTATTCTCTTTCTTCTGATCCAAAATTTGATGATATTAATAATATTGAAAAATTAAAAGCTCATAAAATAATTGAATTCGCTGTAACTATACATGAAACCGATGAAAATTGGCGCTCTCCAGGTTACAAAAGAAAAGGAATATGTTCAGGATTTCTAGAAAGAGTAGCTCTAGACTATTTAAATTATAAAGATAATGAAAACAATTTAAATCAAAATACAAACACTAATTCTAAATCATTTTTAATACCCATATTTAGAGGTTTACAAGGAAACCCATTAGCCAAGGAATTTAATCCAGATGGACCAATGATTCTTATTGGCGCAGGCGTTGGAATTGCTCCCTTTAGAGGCTTTGTTCAAAGAAGACTTAAGAATGCTTCATGTAGAAATAAAGTTTGGGTCATACAAGGCTGCAGAGATCATCTATTAGATGAATTATATCAAGGTGAATGGGGGGTTGATTCTTTAGATATAAGAAAAGTGGTAGAATCAAGAGTCGGCTCAAAATGCTATGTACAAGATGAAGTTCTTTCGCAAGGCGATCTGATTTGGAATGTTATGCAACATCCTGATGGCAAAGTTTTTGTTTGTGGATCCTCTGCTGGAATGGGTGAAGGTGTCGAAAGTGCTTTGGTTCAAATTGCGATGAAGTATGGCAATTTATCTTTTATAAAGGCTGATGCTTTTTGGAAACAAAAGGCAAAAGATCAACTTTACATACGAGAGACTTGGTAATGTTTGTTTATTTTTTATTATTTGGTCTGTGTTATTTATTTTGTGTTTATTTTGTGTTTTGTCTCAATTAGTATTTTATTTATTTTTGTTCTTGTTTATATTTATTATTTGATTATTTGGTTTTATTTATTTATTACGTACTATGTACTATTAATTATTTATTATGTACTATGTACAGCTTACTATTTACTGTATCAATAAACTGTTTTTCTCAGTGTTTGTTTTTATTATTTTTATCAATACATAAACAAATTATTTATTTGTTGTTTGCAACATAAAAACAGATTAAAGTGATATAAAAAAATAAATTATAACTTATATAAACAATATATAGATAATTTTACTTCTATAAACAATTATTGATGTATCATACAGATTGAAATTACATATATACAATATTAACATTAGACATATGGCATATTTTAATATGACTATATAGTATATGAGGTTTATGTCGGATATTAATGGTGATATATAAGCTAATAATATATATTTTTCATATATTGTTTGTTTTTAAATTATTTTTTGTATTTTTTTATAAACTCTCTCTTTGATTCAATTCCCAAATCTGACCCTACCTCCCTAAACTTTCCAATATCCATTATAGACTTTCTTATAGCTAGATTAAACGATTTATCTATATTTAAAGGCTCATCCGTTTTAAAACTATAAAAGAAATTCTCTCCTAACTTAACATTTGCATACCATCCAAAACAATTTAAAACTAATAAATTAAATAAAATTTTGAAAAATGAAATTGGAATAGGAGTAGTTAAACTATTTGGATTGTATTTTATAACCGCGGGATATATCTTTATTGTATTATTTATACTATTTACAATAGAATAGAAGTTAATTTGTAATGGAAACTGTAAAAGCGCATTTCCATTCGAAGTGATGCCTTCTGGGAAAATTACTAATGGTTTTTTATTTTTTTTTGCTTCATTAATGTATTCAATTAGTTGAATATCTGTATTACTAAGATTTTTATTATTATCGTATTTACTTTTACTTCTATTAATAAGAGCAATGTCTGGATTATTTGTATTTTCCGCATTGGTAACATTTATGCTTTTATCATTAACACTTTCAACTGCATTTTCATCTTTTGGGCTTGGATAACCAATCGTAAACATGAAGAAAGCAAAAAAAGATTTAAACAATTTTAAATTGTAAACATCATTACTTTCCTTCACAGGAACGACAAATCCATACGGATTAAAAACAGTATAAATTAAGCTGTCTAAAGCTGAAACATAATTTGAAATAATAAGGTCACCACCACTGTTTGCGATTTCACTTAATTTGTTATACTTTTTACCTCTTCTTGTACCATTAATTGTAACCGTAGCTTTGAATAAACCAATCGAATATTTAAACAACGTTAAAAAAATAAGCTTCAGTGTATTAATTGAATAAAATAAATTGTAAAAAATAAAAAAAATAATTATAAATGGAAGTCTAATTATTGAAATTAAAATTTCTATAGGAATCAATACTAGATTAACCAAACTATTTTGCTTAATTTTTGACTTATTTTTATTAGGCAAAAAAGGTGAAATTCCTGTTCCTTTATCTCTCCAATTTGTATACTTTTCCATCTCAAAGATACCTTCTTTATTAGTATATAAAGTGAGTTTAATATTTTTTTTTTTTTTTTTTTTTTTTACAGCTTTAAATTTTTTTTACATCTTTACTTTTAAAAAGGGAAGGGTTAAGCGCATATTTTCTACTATATTAAAAAGTTTTCTTAATTTATTACTTTATAGTAATTACTAAAATTAAAAGCATCTATTTTAGAACTAATCAAGAAAATAGGTTATGTTTTAAGAAATTATTAAGAAAAATATTATTTTTTTTTAATTAAAATTTCCTATTTAATCATATAAAATGCGCTTGAAATAAATATATTTTATCGATAAATATAATATTTTATTTATGTTTTAATTTTTATACGCCAAAAAAGAAAAAAACCACAAATATGCAAGAAATAATTGCCAAAAAATTATAATAAATTTACTATTCTACATTTACATTTATAATTTATAAAAAAAAAAACCGTAAACTTTTTTTTTTTCTTCATTATGAAACAAATTTTCTTTTATAATATGAGTAAAAAATGAAAATATTGCTGCATTATATTGTACATTTAATACCATTCATTCTATTTTAAGTCGTATTTAATATCGGTTTTTTAACTATAATGTATCCTGATATGGAGACCAATCTACTTCCCGCTTTTTAGTGATACAATATTTCTCAAAACATCTGTGACACTTCTCCGGTAAAGGAGAATTGTCATCATGCTTTAGTAAGTTATGATTCATTATAGCACAAGCTACACAAGTAGCCCAACTATTGTCCTTTCCTCGTTGATTGGTGAGCGATACACCACCAAGACCATTCTTAATTAACAAGCGAACTTCCTTATCAGAAAAAATGGTTTTATTTATATCATAAAGTTCGGTTTCTTCATAAAAAAAACCAGTTGGAATATAAATGAATAAAGGAGTATTAGTAGCGTTACATCCAATAAAACCAGGCTTTGTAGAAATTTTATAATTAGGATCAAACCATTCTGTAAATGACGGTATTGGATTAAGAACACCAGTTTCAGATAAACCGTCGAGTGCTTTACTAACTGCAGAAAAAGTAGGTAAATTACTGGTTCCATCTTTTGTATGATCAAATAAAAATACAACGTCAATATCTCTTTGAGGAATAGAAAGAGAGTTAAGATCAATCATATCCTCAGTATCTCCATGGTAATTCGTGTATATTTCGCTTTTATAATGTTTTTTGAAACGCTCTATTGCAAAAGGATCATTTTTATGAATAAAATGATAGCCTGTGTCTTCTTCACTGTTTTCAGGTATTCCAAACATACTTTTTTGAACATTAGATAAATACTCGTTAGTTTTTAAATTTTCCATTATAGGTTCATAAAGATCTTTAATAAATTGACTTTCAAAAGTAGAACCCATACTCATTAAAAAGCCTAAATTATCAAATTGATTATAACAAACTTCTGAGGAATCATCTTGATATGATCCAAAATATTTAGTGTCTTGAGATGTATCAAAATATTTATCCCATGATGTGACTCTATAAGGACCCATTTCCAAATTAAAAGGATGTTTAACACTTGATCCAGCTGAAAAACGTACTAATTGAGCTATTAATAATGGGTAAGGCATTTCAGCGTTTTTAAAAGCATCTGAATCAATAATACTTGAAAGAGTAAAATTACCCCATTTTTCGTCCTTTTTTTCACCAAGTAGTTGATATGATAAAGCACGACCGAGAATGTCAACAGGTGATACTGGGAAACCTTGATTATATTTATCAGCAAGATTATCACTAATTTTTTTTATAAAATTTTTATTTTTTTCCACGTCGTCACCATAAGGGTTAGCTAAACCGTTTGAAAAATTAAACATATCGGGAGAATCAAATAATTCTGTTACAACGGGAAAACCATGTGCAATTAAGGAACCAAGAAGCCAGTTGCCCTCGTTAGTACTTGTGATGTAAGAAGAAGCTTGTAAGATTCCAGATAAAGCGGACTTATTTTCAACTCTATCATCTAAACCTAATAATTGACCAGCTGCAGAAAATACGGATCTATAGCCACCACCGGAGAATGTTATACCAATTTTAGGTGGTTTTTTCTCCATAAATTCATTTAAATCGATCGAGAAATCACTTTCTTGGCTAATAGTTCTCTCGAAAAATTTTAAAATTGCTTTCTTATTTTCAACATACCGTTTTTCGATATATCTTATTTCCTCTGGGAAGACCTTATTTGGTCCTCTTTTTAACGCATTTTTGTTTGGAGGGCAATCAACCAATTGTGGTCCATAATGCTGATTTATTAATTTTACTTCATCTCCAACTGAAACAATTCCATTATCTGCTCCATTATGTTGATCTATTAATTTTACTTCATTCCCAACTGAAGCAATTCCATTATCTGCTCCATTATGTTGATCTATTAATTTCACTTCATTCCCAACTGAAACAATTTCATTATCTGCTCTATTTTCTTCACCAGTGGGAATACATAGCGCTCCTGCAAGAAGAGCTAAATTTGCAATAATATTTTTCATTTATATGTTACAGGTATAAAAAAAAATTGATAAAATAATAAGAGTAATAAGAATAATAAGGATATAATGATTTTTTTAATAAGAATAAAGCAAGGGATACAGAATTTTTTTTTTTTTAAAAAACAAAGGAAAAAGGACTTTCTTTTATAGTATTTCTTGAAAATGGAAATTCAATATAAATCTAAATTATGGATTCTGGAAACTTTTTTTGTGTCGTATTTAGTTTGTTCAATAACGAACGATGTCGTACATATTTATGTATTATTAATAAGGTCCAAAACGTTCTATTTATATGAATATCCTTAGTACAACTACGCATTAAAGATCCATCTAAAATGAACAAAATCCAAGAAATGAAAAAATGTAATATTGGGAGTTAAAAAATTATTACTATTGTTAATCATAGTTTAAAAAATTAAAACATTTTCAATGATAAAATGCCTAAAACAGTAAAAATAATTTTTTCCATTTTGCTTTTTTTTTATGTGATTAACATATTTTTAAGCAATTTTAAATTAAATTATATTTGTTAAACTAAAATCCGGGAAGGGCGGTACGAGGCCCTTAGAATTCCCCCTTCGTGAAAAAGTAATATTAAATAATACATATAGTAAGTAAATGCTGGAAAAAAAAAAAAAGCTAAAATTTTTGTTAATAAATGGTTAATAAATGTTAAAAATTACTAAAAAAAGCTAAAAAAAAAAAAAATAGGTTTTAAAATAAGCTTATAAACTAAAAAGCAGGGAAATATTTTTTTTTCCGACTCGGTATAAAATTGATCGGAAAATTTACCAAATAGAGAAAACTCAAGCAATACAAGGAATAAATACAAAACAAAAATGTAAAATAAAATACAAAATACAATGAAAAAAACTAAAATAAAAACTATAATATGTAAAAAAAAAAATATAAGCAATAGGGTGCAACTTCTGTCCCGCTTCCTCAATTTATTTCGTTCACAGGTCGCCCGTTAAAAGTACTATATTAAAAACCCTAAAATGTTTATTTTGCTCTTATAGAATATTTTATTTAAATTCTATGGGTTATATCTACACTTAAATATTAATTGTATTATGTATTTTACTATTGATATTATTGTTACTGTTGTTAATATTTAGTTTTGATATTGCTAAGTTTTATTTTAATATTGTTATCAAAATTCATTACGACTGTGTATGTAAATTCTTTTATTTTATTTTATTTTATTTTATTTTATTTTATTTTATTTTATTATTACTTCGTTATTCCTATTTCCCCGCTTCTATTCTTAGTAAGATCGTATTCATATTATTTCCTTTAACTCGTAATTTGGTAATACTATTCTTTTATTTATTCAAGTCTAGGCCGTAAAAACGGGTTTGCCAAAAAAAAAAAAAAAAAAAGAAAAAGGTCTCAAGAACTACAGCTTGGCTCATTTTCGGACTTCTCCGTTAAACAGTAAAATTCCTTAATATAGATCAATTAAATATTGTATATCATTTAAAGTTTTTTTTAACATGGGTATATAAGATTCAATCAAACAATTTGTAAAATTGCTACTTTATTACATTTATATGTGTTTGTAAATGTGTATTTATATAAATGTATACGTTTACATATATAAATATAAATATATAAATATATATATATATATATGCGCGTATATAATTGAAAACATATTTAAGTATATTAAATGCTGCTGTATGATTCACATGTTTGTGACTTTAATCATAACAATTTAGTTTTATATTTGACATCATAGAATAAAAGAAAACACCCAAGTAAAATAAAGGAAATTTCTAAATAATGTCTATATTTAATGTGCGACAAAATAATGGTCTGTATGTATAATCTGCGATAATGACTTCGCAGACTATTTTACTAGTGTTTTTGTTTTAAAAATATGTTCCAAATCTAAATCTAATAAGTATAAATATGAATAACTATAAATATACTCGAATATATATCTATAAATATGTATATCTATATACTGTCCCTTAAAAACGCAAATGGCTTTGACCTTTCATATGATAAAACTATACAGTAAAACTAAATTTATATGCTTTTAAAAAGAAATTTTTATCTGCATCCATTTAATTAATAACACTCACACATGATTAATGTAAGACATAAAATAAACTGAGTGAATTTGCATATTAAAAACAAAATTATTTTATTTATTCCGTTTTGTTCAAGAAAAAAAAATAAATAACCGTATTTTTCGAGTCGGAATAAATATATCTACAAACTATACCAATTAGGAAATGAGCGTAATAATAAAATTACTAATTAATACTCGTAGCGCTTATTTCTATTTTTATAACTCCCAAACTGCTCGTAAAGCTTATTATAGGATAAAGTACCCCTGTTGAATCTATTTATTTATATATACGGATAGAACTATAAAAATTAAAATTTAAAACATAGCTTGTGCGTATTGGTTAGAATTAAAAATATACTAATCATAATATCAAATAATAAATAGCATCAAAAATAAATCAAAAATTAAATGTTGAGAACAAAACACACATAAAAAACAAAATAGTATGATGAATATTTAATGCTAAATAATAAAAAATGGGAATTGATAAAATACAAGAACCAAAAATAAAAAATAAAAAATTAGCATTCTATTGAAATTTAAAATAAATAATTGTAACAATAGCATAAGATATCTATAAAAAATAAAAAAAAACTATTTAGAAATGCAATGAAAACTAATAAGACTTCCATACTAAAAACCCAAACCCTGGATACACAAAAGGAAATAAATAAAGCTCTAATAGGAAATAAACTAAAAAAACAATTAAGAATAAAATGCCTAATATACATTAGATAAAGAAAAAAAGTAAAAAATTGCATATCATCAAAAAATAATAAGTATAAAACTGATAAGTGTTTGCCAATAAATTTACAAAGTCAAAATATTGGTATTTGTTCGCTGGCTATTTATCTATTTCCTAATCCGGCAGTAAAGTTTGATGAGCGACTTGATATTTACAAACGAAGCTTTGCATCATTTCATGGAATATTAAAAAGATATTTTTGTTAATAATTATTAATTAATTGCAGATATATATAACGTATATAGTAAATAACATACGCACTTTTAATTAATTCATTGTAATTTGTAAATGACACAATATTCTACCATACTTTTTTAACCTTATGAAAAATAATTTTATTGCAAACAAACTTTAAACTACATAGCAAATTCAAATTACACAATTACTAAAATGCTACTTTTAACCACTTTTCCTCTTGACTTCATTCTTCGAAATCTTTTATCTTTATTTCAAATTCAATCGTACCCACGAGAAAGTATCCCTTTACGGAAACTATCCAAAAAAGACGAAGCTTAGCTAATCTATTATAAATGATAAAAAGCATATTTACATCAAATCATATGAAAAAACGCATTAACGAAATCAAATAATCATATACCGAAAATATAACTCTCGCAAATAAACATGTCTTCCTGATATGTTTCCTAAGCACTTCTTGATTGAAATCTTTAACCTTTATGAATTATTATTTTATAATAATTTGAAATATTCAATTAAACATCCAATAAATGGATAACAATAAATAGTTAATAAATAATTAATAAACAAATATATTTAATATTATAAGTTCTTATAAATAACTAAACTCTTTTAAATTAAATTTTATAAATATATATAATACAATACTTTTCTCAAATAGTATACCATACTAAAAGCCAATTAAATATACAATTGACATTAACAAATATTAATCAATAAGTCACTAATGTATACATATTGAAATTGACATTTCAATATAAAAAATCAGTAAGGATTCAAATTTTGTAAAAAAAAACCAAATCTGACTTCGCGTAATTTCCTCGTCAAATGGTGTTCTGCTGTATCACTCATAACCATCTTTAAAATATCATTAGAATGTGTCTTAAACAATTCAGGAATTGTACAAATAAAATCACCAATAAAAACTGCAATCTGTGATATAGCAACTTTTCTAACAATATCGTGGCATTTAATACTAGATAATGCCGATAATAATCTTAAAACAATAGCTGTTTCATTCGATGTAATATTCTTATCAGTTGCCGCTTTACAGCCATTATTACCAAACCTTAAAACAAGTCGAACATACTCTAAATAAATTTCTCCACCCGTAGTCCAATTAAGAACTGGTGATACATCTTCAAATTTACTTAAAAGTGATTCAAGTTTATTGTACTCTCCTGCCACAATTGCTTCAGGCCCTGTTCTTTCCAAGATGCTAATATTCGCTGAGTCCCATAGTTTTGCTTTTACTAATAAATTGACTTCATCCCAATATTTATTACAATACCTAGCATATAATGCAGCTGCTTCAAACAAATACTCTTCAGGAACTTTTAAAATATCTGAGAGATATGAATAAACTGTTTTCTTAAATTGTTGTCCTTCTGAATCATCAATATCACTCTCAAGTTCATAAATATGTGCTCCTAAAATTTCTTTTAATGTATGATCTGCAACATCATTGTTTGGGATTGTAAGTAAAAGTGAAACTGCATGAGTCCATGATCCCAAATCCTCAATTTCTCGTGTATAATCAAGAGCTGTGCATATAAAAAAATCATTGTTAAGTGCTTTATTAGTTCTTTCAGAAAGAAGTTGATAAAAAATCCATGGTATTTCGTATTTATACTTTCCAATACCAGCAACACTTCCCCATTTACAAACGTCTCTCTTACACATTTCTATCTCATCAATAATCTTTTTATTATCACTATTATCATTACTCTCTTCAACAAGACAATATAGTTGTAATAATTTCCATATTATGGATCCAGAATCAGGTTCACTAACACAAGGATCAGTTTTATATGCATCTATATATGCATTGACTGCAGCTTTGATTCCATCACAAGGCTTAACTGCATACCATAATTTCAGGGCAAAAGATATTACCCAATCTAATTTGAAAGAAATATTAAACTTTTCTGATTGCTTTCTCCAGATACTTTCTTGTGTATTTCCAGAAAGAAGCTCATAAACACGTCGAATGCCCTTAGGTATCGCAGATAGTATATCTTCATCTCGCCAACCTTTTAATTGTGCCAAGGCATCTCTTCTGACCTCTTCATCAGCACTACTTAACAAAGGTAATACTACTGCAACATGAGCATTTCCATCTTTGATTGATTGAAAAGAAGCATTGGTAATATCATGTTTTAATAAATATGTAAAAACTAAATCATCCTCAATAACCTTGTTTTTTAGTTTTTCAGTGATATATTCTGATAGCCACTTAGTTAGTTTATTTTTACGAACAAAACTTTCTAATTTCTTATCTGACAGCTCATAAAATTCTTCAAGAGGGTCAAACAATATACTTGCTAGTTTCCAAATACATAACTCCCTTCGACGAAGTGGATCTTCTTTCAAAAAAGGTAAAAAATCCTTAAAATTAGTGGTTGGAAGAAAAAGTATTTGAGATAATAAACTATCTTCACGAGAAGATATAGACATTAATTCTGGTAGGAAGAGTGGTTCATACTTATTTGCATTTTCTTTTTTAAAATTGAATTCGCTATAATCTATAAGACAAACATTAGAATTTAAATTTGAAATAAATTTTTTTGAGCCGACAGATGTATTATTAATGGCAACTAATTTGTTATCAGGTCCCCAATAAGCCATTGCACCATGAGGATACTTTGATTTCACATTATTGTGCAAATCTATTGATTTCTCCTTTCCAAAAAGTTCTTCGTTTAAATCAAAAATTTCAACATCTTCTATACTATCATTATATTTCTTAGCATTTTTATCGACTGTTTTTGATTGTAAATCATCAAATATAGAGTTACCTTTAGAGCATAATGATAATTCTTGAATCCAATTATTTGTACTATCAGAATCTCTAATATGCACGAAATATTTATAAGAATCATCTTTCAAGTTACTTTGAAAATTACCTTCCATTAAGCTATCGTTATCATTAATATCCGGATTTTCTGACCCATATTCTTTTTGTAGCCTACTAATTCCTAAGTATGATTCTTCCGAAGTATCACTTTCATCTAAATCATCACTACCATTTTCCACATCGTTTTCATCTTCATCATCTTCATCTTCATCAACAGGTAATCTATCTTCTGTAATTTCATATTCATTCTGATTTTGATTATCAATAGTTTGCTTATCTTCATTAATAGTAGCATGTTCATTTTGTTGATCGTTTAGATTTGTTTCTTCACTAACTAAATTAAATTGATCAGAGAACCCTCCGGGCATAACCTCAGAAACTGAAAAACTTTCATCCATAGAAGTTGAACTGGGGTAATTTAAAGAATTTGAAGTATTTGCCAGCTTATTTTCAGTAGCCTTGGTATTAGCATTTTTATTTAGATTTAATTTTGAAAATTCTAAAACGGAACTTAATTTAGTCGATTGATGTTGTTGTTTGTATTGAAAAGTGTCATCCACACCATACAAATCCGAAGAGTTAGATAAGGCACTTCCACTAGAATTAAAAGGATGAAAATTTCTAGTAAAAGTGCCTTTCACTAAAAAAGACTGATTATCAACATTTTGAGAAGATTGTAAAGGTTTAGAATTTCCTGATAGAGAGACTTTGTAAGGGCTCTCTGATGTGTCCATTGGCTCTAAAACGTCTACATTATTTGAACCATTTTCTTTTAAACCGTGATTATTTTGATTGGGATTTTTTTTTTCTTCTTCTTCTTCTTCATCTTCATCTTCATCATCATCATCTAAAGCCCAGCGACTAAAATGCTTGACTTTGAAAATCCATGTGCCAGATTCTGGAATATAAGTAACAAATTCAGTCTCTGGAATTCGTTTCAATCTTTCAATATGAGATTTGACACGATGATGCGTAGCATCTTTAATGGGATTATGAGTTTCCTTGTCCATAGGGTAACACTGCTCAAGAAATATTGTAGCAGGTACATTTAGACCTTGTCCGACTGGAGGTTTTTTAGAGTCATCTGGATATACAGTACATTCCTTACGATCAAAAACAACAATCTGACCAGGAATCTGCTCAAGTCGAGCAAAGCTTGTTAAATTAACAGGTACATTAAATGAAACTTGTCCAAATCCATTGCGACCTACTTTATAATCGCTAACACTCTCTAGTTGAGAAATTGTCATTTTTCGAAGTGCAGCTGGAGTAGGGTTAGACCAATATCCGTAGTCCATTTCAATAGCATCTGTAGCTACTGGAGGTTCATCAGAATCTTCATTTGCAAGAGTTGAAATAGTAGATGTGCTGGGAGGTACATCAGACGTTGGAGTTAAACCAGAAGATTCATTATTAATATCGTTTGCCCGCTTTGAAGCCGTAATAACAGACTGAGATAGAATTGGTGGACTCGCTTCCACAGGAGGAGTCTCTGCCTTACGACTTTGATTTTTCTGCAAAGTTCGCTGATGTAAATTATCCCGATATTCTCTTTTAAAAGAATCAACTGATTTGCTAGATGTAAGCGGAGAAGAAGAAGGTGATTTGGAAGAAAAAACATCATTTTCAGAAGTCTTACGATCAATAATTAATCTTCTACGATCACTTCTTGGACTGAAAGCTTCGGTTGATAAAATAGCTTCATCTGCAACACCATCGAATAAACTGGCAGACCTTGAATGGCCACCTGGCGTAACTTGACTTGCTAATGTAGAGGTAGAATTAGTGGCAAAAGGAGAATTAGCGCGAACATTTAATCGGTTACGAATGGCAAACGTAGGTCTAGGAGTAAGTTTATAAGGGAACAAAACAACTGGCTTTTTAGCACTATTTGAAGAAACTGGAGTTGCAATAGGAGCAGGTATTGAAGGAGATGAATATCCTAAGCTGCTTGATGTACTAGTATTACCCGCAGACGAGTTAAAAAGTGGGCTAAATCTATACGGGTTTGCGTCAATAGAAGCTTGCAAAGAAGGTTGAAGTTGTTGGTTTTGTTGCTGCTGCAACGGTTGTTGTTGCTGTTGTTGAAATAAAGGCTGCGAAAAGCTTGTATTTTGTTGATTGTTATTTAAATTATTGCCAAATAAACTTGAACCGCCACCAAGTGTGGAATTGTTTGAAGTATTACCAAAGCCAGAGGTATTCAAAGTTTGCGCATTAGAACCGAACAAAGATGTACCAGTTTGTTGGGTTTGACCTTGATTCTGATTTGCATTTGTATTACCAAACAAACTACCTCCTAAGCCAGTTGAAGAGCTATTATTGTTTCCAAATAAGCTCGATCCGGTTCCAGTAGAAGCTGCGGGCTTAGAACCAAACAAGGAACCACCTGTTGTATTTTGCGTTGAATTATTTCCAAACAAAGAGCCAGTAGTAGTAGCAGGCTTTGCTCCAAATAAGCTTCCACTTGCAGTTGCAGTTGAGTTTGGTGTTGTATTAGAAATTTGATTACCACCAAAAAGTGATCCAGTAGTATTTGTGGTTCCCGTGTTTTGCTGCTGACCAAAACCGCCAAATGAAAAAGGTTTATTTTGGGTTTGATTCTGAGTTTGTGTTGTCCCAAATGGAGAAGGATTAGAATTAGTAGCGGTTGTGGAAGAGCCAAAGCCTCCAAATGGTTTTGCTTGATTATTGTTTGCCCCAGCAGTAGAACCAAAGGATCCAAAGGTAGACGGGGTGCTATTATTATTATTGTTAGCAGCTCCAAATCCAAACCCAGTATTAGAAGTCGCAGTATTGTTCGTATTATTTGCTGCGCCAAAAGGAGAAGCATTTGAAGTGCCAAATAAACTAGATCCGGTATTATTTGTATTATTTGTATTACCAAAAGTAGAAGTATTTGTAGCAGTATTATTTCCAGTCCCAAACGAAAATGGAGATTTATTTTGTTGACCAAAAGCGTTTGCACCGGCATTAGTACTTGAGGCAGCTCCAAATAATCCACCGCCACCAAGACCAGTCCCAGAAGTATTTGAAGTGTTGCCAAAAGCGGTACCAGTATTATTATTTGTAGATGTATTCGCGCCGAAGCCAAATGCGTTTGAAGAAGGAGTAGTAGTGGTTGTACCAAACAAACCAGTACCAGCAGGTTTTTGACCAAAAAGACTTGATCCAGAAGTATTTGCATTGTTATTAGAATTTCCAAAACCAAAGCCAGTAGTTGAGGAGCCAAAGCCTGTATTTGTAGTTGTGTTTGTGGGGTTTGAATTAAAAAGACTGGAACCAGTATTAGAGGCGGTATTTGGTTGGCCGAAAGCTGAAGTTGAACCAAAGGCATTAGAAGTCCCTGATCCAAAGCCAGTTGATTGACCAAAAGCACCTGGGCCAGAAGAATTTCCATATTTCCTTCCTTGAGCATAATCTTGCTCTCTAAGTTCTTCGAATGAGAATTTTTGATAGGCAGGCATACAAGTAATAGCTTGATAAATACTAGTTGTATTTCCAGTAGGATCTTTTTCAGTAAATGGTTCAAAAGGAACAGTACCAGTACCTTGAGGAGGCTGCTGAGCAACTGAAGGAGAAGAGGTTGATCCAAAACCAAACGCGGAAGTTGGTTGAGTGGTTGAAGTATTCGAGGCAGTATTTGTACTTCCAAACCCACCAAAAGACAAGGATCCAGCAGGTTTTGAGCCGAATAAGCCTCCGGTAGTTGGAGTTGTTCCCGTAGCAGTATTATTACCAACACCTGAACCAAAAGCTGAACCAGTACTGGTGCCACCAAAGGAGCCAAAACGAGGCGTGGAGGTAGTTGTATTATTATTAGCAGATGAGCCGAATAAACCGCCAGTGGTGGTACCATTAGTAGACCCTAAAGTATTTGAACTATTATTTGTATTTGCACCAAATGCTGAGCCAAACCCGCCAGAACGATTTGCAGAGCCAAATCCTCCGAAAGTGGATGAAGTATTGGCGGGTTGACCAAAAAGACCTGTCCCAGAAGTATTTGGAGTTGAAGTATTGTTTGAATTAAAGGGGGACATTGAGAATCCTGTATGTTAGTATCTGTATAAATAAATGAACATAGTAAATAGTATGGTCATACCTTGTGTGCTTGAATTGTTATTTGCACCGAATGCAGATGTTGTTGATTGTCCAAACAAAGAATTTCCTGTGGAATTATTATTTTGTTGACCAAAGCCACCAAAGCCCGTTCCCGAGCCGGTGTTTGAGTTTTGGCCAAACATTAATGCCAGAAATTGAGTTTAGACAAGAGTCAATTTGTGTCTTAAAAATATCTGAAGGTTAGCAATGTGGGAAGAGGTAGAGTAAAAAAGGTAAATATGTTTAATGTTTATTATGTTTAAATATAAGAAGAATAAAAATGAATAAATAAATCAAATAAATGAATAAAAAATAAAAGCAATTAAATAGATACAAATAAATAGATACGAATAAATAAATAAATAGATACAAATAAATAAATAAATTAATAAATAAAAAATAAAAATAAATTAAATTAAATAATTAAATAAATTAAATAAATAATAAATAAATTAAATAAATAATAAATAAATAATAAATAAATAATAAATAATAATAATAATAATAAATAATAATAATAATAAATAATAATAATAAATAATAAATGCTAAATAAATAAATAAAAATAAACTAAATATTAAATAATCAACAATAATAAATAATAATAAATGCTAAATAAATAAATAAACAAAAAAAAAATAAAATAAACTAAATATTAAATCTCAATTAAAGTTGCAACTGGAAATAATTCAAACGCGTACAAATGCTCTATTCTTGTCAATTCCCAGAAAATATTTTAAGACCGTTTTCTGTATGCAGTTTTATCCGATTAGTGTGTATCTTTGTCAAACTTGTATATGATAATTTGTGCTTTTTATGCAAACAAAAATTAAACTTTGTATGAAGAACCGGTAAAATATTTTTTTTCCTTTTTTTCTTTTTCCCAAGCTGACATTAGTATTTTGCTTCTGGTGGTGTTGCTATGGAGACGCATTTTTTTTGTTTTTAGTATTATTTTTATTATTTTTCTATTTTTTTTCTCCCCTGGGTCCTAAAAAAACGGTGAAGCTAGAAAATACAGGACTAAGGAGAGAAGCATGATTAATAAAAAAACAAATACCATTAAAATTTTTTAAGATGTTATTATTTTGTTAGTTGTTTTACTGTATTTTTGTTTCTTTGTTATTTTATTTTATTTTGCTTATTATTTATTTGTATATATTCATTATTTACTGTTTTTGTTTTATTATTTATCTTATAATTATGCCGTAAATATTGAAAGTATAGTGGTTGCTTTTAAACCCAGTAGGAATAAAAGTAGAGTTATACGCAATAATATTTCAAAGTAAATACAGTAAATAACAATAATAATAGTAATTTATATAAAATTAGTAACATAAAATAAATATTAAATAAATAGTAAAACGTCATACACTCAACATGCCGGAGACAGAGAAAGAGGAAGTATACGCTAGGGAGAAAGAAAATGCGTACGTTCATGCTGTGTATGAAGAAATTGCTGGTCATTTTTCTTCTACACGATACAAGGTATATTATTTTTTATTTTTATTTTTATTTTTAATAACTTTTGGATACTTGTGTCTCCTAACAAATACAGCCATGGCCACTTGTGAAATCCTTTCTGGATAGCGTTCCAACTGGATCAGTGGGAGTTGATGCTGGATGTGGAAATGGAAAATATTTATGTGTAAATAAAAATATCTTTATGATAGGATCAGATTATTCTCATGAATTAGTTAAAATTGCATCAGTTAGAACTGATTCTAGAAATAATAAAAATATTGATGTCATTATGGCAGATTCTTTGAATCTTCCTCATCCAGCTAGAAGATTTGATTTCGCAATTTCTATTGCTGTAATTCATCATTTTTCTACAAAGCAAAGAAGAATAGATGCTATTAAATGCATTTTAAATTTACTAAAAAACGATACAGGTAAGGCTTTAATATATGTATGGGCATTAGAACAAGCATCTTCAAGACGAGGATGGTCATCTTCCAGTGAGCAGGATGTATTGGTTCCATGGGTACTTTCTGGTTCATTTGAAAAGAGTAAGGATGGTAATAATAAAGACAAGAATAATGAAAAAAAATCTGATGAAAACACAAAATATAGATACTATCATCTTTACAAAAATCAAGAATTAGAAAATGACATTATTCAAGCTGGAGGCATCACTTTGGATTCTGGCTACGAACGGGATAATTACTGGGCTATAATTAAGCCAAATTTACATACGTAGTGAAATTATGTATATATTAATTTATTTTTTTTTTTGTATATTTATTATATACTTATATATTTTCCATACATTTATTATATACGTACATATTTATCAGACATCTTTACTAGACAAATCTCATGTTTTCAGATATATTTTTTCAAAATCCTTTAATTTCATGACCATAGTTACCACAATTTATAGACCTGATTTCCCCTACCAACAACCCATACTTTTTTTATTTTCTCATAGTTACCACCTATATTTTTTTTAATATTCTATAGTTACTGAAATATTTAAACATTCTAACTCATCTCATTAAGTTCTCCTGATTTGTCTCTTTCGAACCAATCAACTTTTTCTTTAAAAACTTTTATAATGGAACCACAATCCACTTTTATAAATGTCTTTGTTGAATCCGATTTAACAAAATCGGAAAGAAGAATTAATACTTCATGGACATTATCTAAGCTTAAATCTTATTTTGAACCAATTAGTGGAATACCACCCGAACATCAAAACATTACGCTTTGTTCGACTTCTAATTCTATTTCTACAATTGATCAAAACATCGTAAACTATTTAAATAAACCCTCTATCCCTATTATTTCTTCATCAAACAATATTGACCCAGTTTTATCATCTTTTCCTATTGAAAATCATTCCACTTTACGTATAAATGATGATAGAGGCGCTAATTATTTACAAAAGGAATTTTCATTAGATGATGATGAGAATACCATCAAGGAAAAATATGAAATGTCAGAAAATTCGTATGCTTCCAGAGAAGGTACTGTTTTAGATTGGAAAAGAAAAAATAAACTAGGTAGATTTGATCCATCTGCAGCTGAGAGAAATAATAAAAAATTTGAAGATGCTTTTAAAAGAATTAACGCATTGAATATAAAACCAGGTGTGAAATGTGTTCTTTTACCTAAAAACGTTTCTTTAGACACTCCACTTTCTAATGATTATATTCCTTCACCTGCTGATAGGAGAGGAACTATTAGATATGTGGGTTTGGTTCCTGAAATTGGTGAAGCTACTAAAAATAAAAATAAAAGTCTCTCTAGCTCAGAAAATACAGGTTCTGATGGTCCTTGGATAGGTGTCGAATTAGATAATCCTACAGGTAAAAACGATGGTTCTATAAATGGTCATAGATATTTCACTTGTAATGAATCATATGGTTCTTTTGTTCGTCCAGAACGTATAGTAATTGGTAATTTCCCAATACAAATTCCTCCAGAAGAAGAAGAGCTATAAGTTTTATTTAATTTTTTCTTTCAAAAAAAAAAAAAAAAGCATATCATTGAGTAAATTAAAACTAGACTAATATACAAGGTGTTAAAATATATAATATAACAAAAACAAAAATATAAAAAAACAAACAAAAAAATATTAAATAAAATACTATGAACAAACATAAACGAAATAATCATAAAAAAATTAACCTAAGTCATTGTAACAGTTATTGTGGGTATTATATTAGTATATATACAATTAATTCAAATAATTGTATATTAATAACTTGTTGTAGTAGACATAGATGCTAAACAGCTAATATTAAACATTAGGTTGAGAAGTATTCATACTTTTGATTAAAGCCTCAGTTTCAGCATTATCTAATGTATTAGTAGTTTGAATAAAAAATAGTGTAGATGAGTCATTTGTTCTTCTGTTTTTAATAGTGTAATAATTTCCACGAGGGACCCAAAATGATCCACCTCTTTTAAGAACAAATGAAACATCATTTAAAGTAACTTCAACAACACCTTGAAAAACACAGAATATTAAAGAATTTTGCTTCGATGTTTTAACAGGTTTACCTCCTCCTTTCGGTATTTCAATAAATCCACCTGTAAGAAAATTTCCTTCATCAAATAATTTTGCAACAGAGAATGTTTTATCTATTGTTTCCTGAAATTTGACTCCATCACGCGAAAATGCTACTCTTGCTAAGCGACATTTTTTATCTGCCCAATTTGTAATTTCAGCATCAACAAATCCTTGTGGTGCCCATCCCTCTTCAATCCAAGTTGAATCATCTCCTGCATCCATTTCATCTTCTGAATTAACTGAATCATTTGAATTGCCATTACCATAAAATGTACCTTTATTTGTTTTCGAATTATTTTTTGATAATTTATTTTTATTATTATTTGCTTTTGGTTTTCTACTTTTCACAATTGGTTTTTCTGGTGAGTCAACATGTATTATTTCTTTCATATGAGGCATAGCAATTTCATCTGGAGAATCTTTAGCTAAAGTATAAACAATTCTTTCATTTTTCCAATATGCGAGAGGTGGTATTCGCGCACGAGAAGATCGTCTTAAACCGTCTCCCGAAACTTCCGCATTTTTTACGATATTAGTATCTGATTGTGTCCAATGACTTTTAGGTTTTGTAATAATACTATTTAATTTATTTTCTTTATTATCATCATTTTCATCGGATTTCCTATTTGTTTTCGTTTTTGATGTTTTAGTGGACTTTGCTTTTGCTTTGGATTTTTTAGTATTTATTGATGGTTGTTTATCTAATTCGGGACTTGGTGATTTATTTTCAAGAATAGGCTCTGGTGAATTATCTTGTTCCCTAAAATCTATTTCATCTCTCTCTGTTGATGTGCTATTATCTGATTCATATCTTTCAGAGTCTTTCACTGGAGTTGAAATAACATTTTTACTTGTTCCTGGTAACTTACTTGTGGAAGATATTGTGGCTTTAGTTTTCTTCGATTTACCTTCATCAGAAAGTCGTGATACTACAACACGTGATTTTCCACGCTGTTTATTTGAGTTTGTTGTAGCGCGAGAATTATTTTTCTCACGCCTTGCTTCATCATCATATTCTTCACGAATACTTTCGTGCTCTTGTAAATTTATCGCATCTATTTGCTCTTCTATTTTTTCTATTTGTTGCATATTTTCAATCTCCTCTCTTTCCTCTAATTTTTCTATTTCTTCTTCGACATCCTGTATTTTTTGATCCACAGTATCTTCTAATTCCCGACTATTTTCATCTTCCGTTTCTTCGCTATCTTGACTTGCTTCACTTTCCTGATCATCATAGTCTATTCCTTGTTCTTGTTCTTGTTCTTCCTCTTGTTCTTCCTCTTGTTCTTGCTCTTGTTCTTCCTCTTGCTCTTCCTCTTGCTCTTCCTCTTGCTCTTCCTCTTGCTCTTCCTCTTCCCCTTGATCAATTTCACCTTCATCTTCAAGTTCTGTTTCTGATATTTCGTTATTTTCAGGGCCTTGTTCATCATTATCTTCTATATCACTACTATCTTTTAAAAACAAATCCTTTGCTGTTTCATTATTTGAAGATCTTGAAACTGGTTTTCTTACATTTAAAGATAAGTCATCATCTGTTTCTTCATCTGACTCCGTATCAGATGAAAAAATCGAATTGTGTCCAGTTTTAATTGATAATTGTGAGTGATTTTGTAATGATTGATTCTGTATTGATTGATTCGGTAAATTTTCTTCATCACTATAAGGATCTACAAAGTCATCTAGTTGATCCTCTAAATCAGAACCATTCTCCACACGTGAAATATCACGTTTTTGATGAACACTTTTATTTGGGTTTGGCTTAGAATGTTTGTTTAATGAGCTTCTTTGTTGTCGTTCAGATTCAAATTTAGATGTAGAATTCGATTTTGATATTGGTTTTGCTTTCTGTATTGGTATTGATGTTGATTTTGGTATCATGGGAGATGTTTTATTGTTTTTTAAGGTATCATAGGGTTTTTTAGATAGATGTGTATCTTTTTTATATGCTGGGGTTGGTGAAACCATTTCTCTTTGAATAGAGATATCTTTTGGTGCAGGGAAAAGTTGATCAGCGTTGTTATCAAATGGACTGCTTATGTTTTTGTTAGAAGAACGTGTTGAATTTTTTGAATTTTTTAAAACCTTCGAATGTAATATATTTTGGCTTTGATTCTTTTTAGATGAGACTGCAGCATTGGGGGCTTGAATAGAGCGGGGGGACAGTTCGTCAGAGATATTAGATTTTTTCGAAGGAATAGATTTTGTAAAAGTGAACCCATCATCTGTTTGTTTTCGTTTCCTTGCATGTGTTCTGCTTGTGGAGTGTTCTGGTGACAACTGGTTTGTACTTTTATTTAAAGTTTTAATCGAACTAGGTGTTTGATCTGAATGTAAAACTGTATTTGTTTTTGTCTTTGGTTTTGATTTTGATTTTAAAGTTTGTCTTTGAAAAGATGAATCAGCTGATGTTGAAACAGTTTTTTCTATTTCCATACTCTGTTCGTCAGACATAGTAGAGTTTATATTTGAATTTGAGTCTTTCATTAGATCATTTACAGTTTTGCGAAAAGAACTTGATATGTTTATTACCCTAGAGGTGTCCGGCGGAGAGTCAAAGTAGGCATCCATGTCCTCCATGCCATCTTTATCTCGGGTCGCGGGGTTTATTGTCAAGCCCGTTCGTCTGGTTGTTAGTGACAAATACGAAGCATAATAATATAATATAGTATAGTATAATATAGTATATAGTATAGTATAATATAGTATATAATATACTATATAGTATAGTATAATATAGTATATAATATAATAATATAATATAGTATAGTATAATAATATAATGCTATATAATATAATATAGTATAATATATACACATATAATATAATATAATATAATATAATATAGTATAATAAATATAATATAATATAATATAATATATAACATATAATATAATAATATAATACTATAATACTATAATAAATATAATAATATATAATATAATAATATATAATATAATATAATAAATATAATATAATATAATATAGCATATAATATAATAATAAAAGTCCAATACCTACCGTCCACGTTGACCTATTGTGGCGACCGAGTACGGAGCTGATTCGCGTGATTTTGTCATGTTTAGTAAATTAAATAACCAATAATCTAAATTAATACCAAATTAAATGCAAATATTATCTCTATTAGCCTTAAATTTTCCTATTAATACTATATTTCCTAATATTCTATTATTTATATTCCCTAATATTAATCCTGTTAGTTAATATAGAAATCAGAAACCGCAATCCGTATACTGCAAAAAGTTATTTTAATTGCATGTATTTGCGTATATAATTTGCATATATGATTTGCATGTATAATTTGCATATATAATTTGCATATATTAAAATAAATTTAGTGTATTTATTGCATTTATTGCATTTATTGCATGTATTTCATGTATTTCATTTATTAATTATTAATTCTTAATTCTTAATTCTCAATTAATATGGATTTACTTTTTCTATTGTTTACTTTTACTTTTTGTTTACTATCTATTAGTATGTTATATTATATTACTATTATATTGTTATTATTATTATTATTTTGTTAGTGTTTTTATTGTTATTAATGTTATTATTTTCATCACCTATAGCAACTAACATAGCAACGAATCTGGGAACGCGTTTGGATATTTTTTTCTCTTATGGTAATTTATTTCCTATTTAGTATATTTTTGTTGCTGCTTCCTGTTTCGTCTTGGAATATTTTAAATGCAATAGAATAAAATATAAATAAGTATAACCAACATAATATAATAAAATACACTATTACACAAAACGTAAAACGTAAAATGTCAGACTCGCTGGAAGATATAAAGACAAATGCTTTGTGCGATCATTCATATACGTACATATCAGAAATTCCATCTGAAATACAAAAAAATTTAAAAGCTCCAGTTATTTTGGGTGTAGACGAGGCCGGCCGAGGACCTGTTCTAGGACCGATGGTTTACTCTGTAAGCTACTGCCTAAAAACATATTCAGAATTATCTAATAGGGTTTCTACAAAAAGCGATAATATTACTAATAATGATGATTGTGTTACTAATAAATCAAACATTGTTAGTAATGATTCTTTCTTGGGACTTAGAAGTCATGGATTTGCTGATTCGAAAACATTGAGTGCACAAAAAAGAATTGAACTATTGGAAAGGATATGTACACCTGGGGATGAATTGTATAAAAACATTGGATGGGCAACGAGGACATTAACTGCCCAAGATATTTCAAAAGACATGTTTAAGCCCAAAAAATATGGAATTTGTAATCTTAATAACCAGGCACATGAAGCAACTATAAATCTAATTAAAGATGTTATTTCAAAAGGTGTAAACATTGTAGCCATTTATGTAGATACTGTAGGACCACCAGAATCTTATCAAAAAAAATTAAAAGCTTTATTTCCCAATGTTACCGATATATTTGTAGAGAAAAAAGCAGATTCAAAATATCCAATTGTATCTGTGGCTTCTATATGTGCAAAAGTATCAAGAGATTTAAACTTGATAAATAGACCAGAAACTAAATTAAAAGATTACAAAGATTGGGGTTGTGGTTATCCATCTGATTCAAAGACCGTTACTTGGCTACATGATAATCTGGATCCTGTTTTTGGTTGGTCCCCAGTAGTAAGATTTTCTTGGTCTACTGCTAAGGATTTATTAGTTAAAAAGAGTCATGTTCAGACTGTATGGTATGTTGTGTTTATTTTTGTATATTTTATATATGTTTGTTTGTATATAAATTGCTTATAATTTTTTTTTTTTTGTTTGATTATATTATGCTATTATATGCTAATTAACTCCTAGGGAGGACGATTTGGAACAGAAAAACGGAATAAGTTCTTTTTTCTTACCTAAAAAGGAAGAAAATTCAGACATCTCATGGTTTGGTGGCAAATTAATACCGGCAGATAATTTTTTATAATTGTAGAAAATATAATCTAACTGAAAATTTTACATTATTAAACAACATGAACTAGTTGAAGATGAATCATTCACACTTTCCATTGTTAATCCAATCATTGAAGAATCATTGTTTGCAGAACGAATTCCACTTGTCTTATCGTTTACATCAAAATCTCCTTTTTTTATTCTTTCATATATTACCTGAGCAAGATTAGAATAGGCTTTTAAAACATTATTACCTGTTTTCGCACTTGTTTCTATAAAACCAATTAGATTATTTAATTTAGCCCAATTTTCAGCTTCTTCATAAGGAACTTGTCTTAAATTTGAATCTAAATCTGATTTATTACCAACTAAACATATACATATAGAACTGCTTGCCTCTTCTCTTAATTCATTCAGCCATGATTTAACATGTAAAAAAGTATCTCTTCTTGTTACATCATATACTAGTAAACAACCAGCAGCATTTCTAAAATATGATCTAGTTATAGAATGAAAATGTTCTTGTCCTGCTGTATCCCATATTTGTAATTTTATATATTGTTGTTTTTCCTGTTTATTACCTGTTTGTGTTATACTATTAGTATTACCAACCTCAGTCTCCAGACTGAGGTTGGGAATATCTGTATCATTAGGGTTATATTGAGGAGGACCAACTGGTAATATTTTAGAGCCAATTTCTGCTGCTATAGTAACCGAATGAGTATCCGAAAATCGTTCATCAGTCAATCTTATACTCAGTGAAGATTTTCCGCATCCTCTATATAATATAAAAATAAAAATATTAGAACTAAATTTTTTTTTTTTTTTTTTTTTTTTATTTTTTTTTTAAAAAAAAAATCATCAAATTAAACTTACGAGTCACCGATCATGACTTTTAATGTTAGTAACTTTTGCAAAACCTTCAGATTTAACACTTACCTATTTTGGCAATATATGACCATCCTGCCATTTTCGTATATTGTGTAGAACTTAAGTTTAAAATTTCAGTTAATGTTATGTATATATTTGTTGTTATGGAAATGTGTAAATATATAGTTGTTATAGTGATAGTTTAGTTTTCCTCCACATTATAAACCTCCACAAAGTATCTTTGTAGGGTTTATATAACAACCCTAACTTTAATGTGTTACCCGTTTTAATCCAGTGATAACAAACAATAACAATAATAACAATTAATGAATAACATCACCATTAGATTATTAATAGAAGAATATTAAAATAAGAAATAATATAAATAATCTTATCTTAAATTATTAAAATAAAGTTAATAATAAATTTATAATAAACTACTATTATTGAGAATTATACACAGTATTATTATCTATAAAATATTCACATTAAAACTTTATTAGAAACTAATCTGTTAGCAACAAATGTTTCTTTTGCTTTTTTCTATTGCAATTCATGTTTTCTGAGTGTGAGTTTATTGATATTATGTAATCTGTTTATTGTGTTATATTGTATTATATGTATTATATAGTGTTATTCTCTCATAGCAATTTATTCTTATTGGGTTGTTTATCTATTTTCTAGATCGCGTCGTGATTTCATTTTGACATATCAAGGGGTTGTGATGCTATTATGACTTTGAATATATTTTCATAATTGTTATTGTTTGTTTACTTTTTATTTCCTATTTCGTTTGTTTACTTTTTATTTCCTATTTAGTTTGTTTACTTTTTATTTTGTTCATTGGCCAATTTTTATTTATTTTTTTTTTTTTTCATTTTTTATTTTTATTGTTTTAAGGAAAAGATAGCATTTATTTTCTTGAAAATAATATATAAACAGGCTTTCCCACAATTTACTCCTCATTTAATAAGTCAATAAAAGCATTATAGCATGTTATAATATTATATAAATATATATAATACATATATCGTTGTATAACAAATGGTCTTATACATATCCATGACACTAACAAACAGATACTTCGCGGTTTTTATCACAATCGCAAGCTAGACTTTCTTCGATTCGTGATTTTCGATCGAGTTCAAATAATGGAAATCCAAATGTGGTTCCTTTGTTTCATTCAGCTGCTGACTATTTAAATACAGATGATGAGGATAACCAAGACAATGATAATGATAATGATGACTATGACAACTATAACGATGACGATAATTTCTACGGTCCAGAAAATAATCTAAATTCAAATCTTTATGATACTAGTTTAGATCCAGATGGACGTGCATACAATAACTATAATAATAATATTAATAATATCAATACTAATAATAGTAATAATAGTAATAACTATATGCATAATCATTTAAATAGGCATTCAAATACACATAATAATATTTTTAATAGTAGATATAATAATGGACTTGCAAGTGGTCCAAATAGTCATAATCAGCGTGTATTACGAGGAGGGAAATCAAAATATGGTTATTATTCAACTATGCAAGAAACATATTCGAAATTGCCACAAGATGATGATTATTTTAGTTCTAATATTGATACAGAGGAACATCCAAGATCAGTTTATGCTCCTTTTATAAAGACAAGAACAAAGAATAAAAATAAAAACAAAATTAAAAATAAAAATAAAAATAACATAAACAATAGTGACATCGAAGAGGATTTAGAAACAGCAAATGACTATGATTATGATAATGATAATGCTAATAGAAATATTAATAATACTGATGATAACGAGAATGAGAATGAAAACGATAGTGAAAATGATGATCATCCATCTCCAACACAATTTATAGTTGAAAGACAAAGTATTGACTCGATTAAATTTGTTTCTAATCCAAATCAGATAAATACAATTGATGGCTACGATAGCAATGATGATTCTGAGCCATTGGAAAGTGTAATGTTAAACACAACTAAACAAGAATTAACATCAAATAATAAAACAGTAGACAAGACAAATTATGAAACTAATGCTGATGATGAAATTGATAACGAAGATGACTCACCTCCTCATGGTATAGGTATTGAGATGCTTGCAAACAATGACAACCCTAATTTTAAAAGTAAAAAAACAAAACCAAATCAAATTAATAGCAATATAATAAATAATATAACAAGGCCAATAAATAATTTTGTTCAAGAACAAAGAAATAACTTAAATCAAATAAATCTTTTTACTTCAAAACCTTTCACATCTCATAGTCAGCAACAACGACAACAGCAACATCAGCAGCAACAGCAACAACAACAAAATAATATACCCTTATCAAGTGAAGTTCCCGAGTTTATAACTTCAATTACAGTAAAAAATAATAGTCCAGATAATATATGGATGAAAGTTTATTTTGGCTCATTAGCTTTAATGTTTTCATTAGCGTTTATTATATGGCTTAGAACTGACGTGGATACAAAAATCCCACCTAAAGCTCCACGTAAAACTTTAACCCGTGCTGCAATATATACTTTACTTGAATGGTTCTTCCCATTTTTGTTTAAAGAACTATTAATATCGATAATTTTGTCAACCTTATGGTTCTTCTTACTTGGTAATTATCTTCGTCCAATGGTTTATACAACTATTGTTTTAGTACCAATTACAATGATACCTTTAAGTATATATCCTTTATATATGTCATACAGAAGTGCTTATGGTGGTGGAACTTTACAAGACTACGTAATGAGATGGATGAGTTGGTTGCCTATTTGTTTCGGGTTGTTCTGGAGTTATTTTATATTTTATAAGAACCGTGGTTATTTATCTCGTTCAATTCGTGTTATTGAATTTGCATTTAAAATATTAAAAATTTATAAATTTCCTATCCTTACACTTGTAATTGTGCTTTTAGGAGTGTTTGTAATCTTTGTTTACATTTGGTTAGGAATATTTGCATGGTATGTTCTTGGTGGTGATTCATGGTTAATTGCTTCCTGGTATGTTTTTATGTTAGTATGGACAAGTAATATACTTTCTGATTTTATGCGTGTAACTTTATCTTCGACAGTTTCTCAATGGTATTTCCATCGGCATGAGATTAACAATATCAATAATAATGATTATAATAATAACTTTGGATGGTATACAATGCCTTCATCATTTCAGAATTCGGATTCTTATACTGCATCTTTTATTGTAAAGGCCACAATAAATAATTGTTTTGGATCACAATTAGGATCGATATGTTATGCTTCCTTTATGAGAATGATTTCAAAAATATTTTGGCTTCCTAATATTATAATTAAATTGTTACCTGGAATCTGGGGAAGTACAATACGTCATTCTATTTATGGGGCAATACAAATATTTATATACACATTTTTACCATTTGCAGCTGCTTCTCCTAACCCAATTAAATCTTTAACCTCAGGTCTCACTTTATCATATTTAGGTGCTACTGGTGGTATTTCCTTATTTTCAGCGGCGAGATCTACAGCATTTTTAAGGTTTATTGATTTAGCTGGTCAAAAATATACGTATGGTACTCGTATAAATACTACTAACCACGCTGGCAGTAGTACAAATAACAATAGTAACGTTGAATATGGGAATAATAATAGAATTGGTAATGATGAATATGCATGGGACGCTTATAATTTAAGTAAAATGATAATTATGACTTGTAAATTGGTTGGAGCATTGTTTATTGGGATGCATGATTGGGTTTTAGGGGCAAGATCAGATTTAATTGGGATAGGTAGTTTATATGGTTATATTATTGGGATTTTAGGTGGGATGATTGCTTGGGTAGTTTTAGGTGCAATAGAAAGCACTATTAGCATGATTGTGGATTCAACTTTTGTTTGTTTTGCTATTGATCAAAGGAGTAATGGAGGTCATTGTTCTGAAGCGGATGCTTTATATGGGGGGTGTTAGTTTTTTTTTTTTTTTATTATATTATTGTTTCATATATTATTTATTTATTTGTTTATTTATTTATTTATTTATTTATTTATTTATTATTTACATATTTATATATCTATTCATCTTATTTATATAATAATATTTATATATTTATATTACTTACTATGCAAACTATAAAATCATACATCAACTGAGCACATTAGATTGATTATAATTAATTTTTAACTTCTTGAGGTAAAAGTTTATTAGCTTGAGAAGCTAATTTTTTGTTCTCAATTTTATTTTCTATTAGATCATGAAAAGCAATAATTGATCTAATAAGAGAAGATACATATATGAACATTAATTTGTCATAAGTTTTAGATCTAAAAGCAGAGGCAAGTGGAGAATCTCCTTCAACTATAGAGGATTCTAAAATAGGAGTAGTATTTGTTATAGTGTTAACACTATTACTATTATTATTATCTTGTATAGTAGTAGAAGTTGAAAGGTTTGGTAAAAGATTGAAAACATTTTGGATTTTTCCTAAAATTTCATGATTAATTGGCATTTTTTTGTTAATTACGTTATCAATATAAAGGATAATATCTTCAAGACGTGATTGTAAACCTCTAAGTGAAGATAATTGATAAGTAAGACGTGAAGGGAGGTTTCCGATAGCACCAACATTACGAATATCTCTTAAAAGATGTTCGACACCAATTTCTTCAGCTTCATCAGCTTCAATTGAAGCTGCGATATGAACAAAAGTACGACTGTTGTTTGAATTACTGTTGTTATTATTATCAGTAGTATTATTAGCTAATGGATCTTCAATGGCTAGATATGCATCAATTGGAAGTTCAGAAGAAATTAAAGAATCATCAGAAACAGTATTGGTATTTGAATTATTATTTAAATTATTTATATCATCTGAATTAATAGGATTATTTCCAGTGTTGATAATAACAAGAAGTGGTTTTGGAATATATTTTGCAAATAAATCAGATATACGAGAATCTGAAGCAGTAAGTTTTGTACCAGTATGATACCAACCAACAATACGTTCACGGGCATTAATTTTTTTAAACATATCAGCCATAGATTCTATATAATTATGATCAATAAACCAAACTGGGTCTGTTGAAGATGCATTTGTGTCTTCTTCAAATGGAATAGCAAAGGAATTTGAAACTTTTATTTTCACATTATTATGTGTATTAGAAGCAGCAGAAACAGCAGCGGCTGTAGTTGTAGCTGTGTTATTATCAGTAGAATTAGTAGTGTTATTAGTAGTTGTATTATTATTATTATTATTATTGTTATTTTTTGTGTTACTATTAGTCTTAACAGTGCTAACAGACCCTAATAAAACCCCTACGGCTCTTTTTTTGTTTCCATGACCAATTCGATGGTGGTGGTCAACAGCAGAAAGTAAGACCAAAGGCGTTAAGGAGACTGACATGATACTATGTTATAATATTATATAGAATATTGTGTTGTTATATTTAAATTTTTATAATTATATTATTATTATATTATTATTATTATTATTATATGTATATATATTTATATATTTATATATTTATATATTTATATATTTATATATTTATATACTTAGTCTTGAATTCTTTGTTTAACTTGTTTTTTATGGTGTTGATATTTTAAATGTAAAGAGAAGTGATTTGTAAGTGTTGTTATGGTAGTGTGTTGCTGTGGAGATTGGTTGAAGAAGAAATAGTAAGTGTAAATACAAATAATATATATTATAGTATATTATAGTATAGTATATTATAGTATAGTATATTATCACTACCAGACGAAATTTGGCCCGTCCCTGGGATTTTGTTGGGGCTTCATTTTTAAGCCCTGGGGATTTACAATTCTGATAGCAACGAAAAAGAAAACTAAAAATAATTTCAAATTTGATAATTTTTTATATTTACCCTACCTAAAATTAAGGGTTAGGGCTGTATTGTGTTGCAACGAACACGAAAATTA
>JAJLXO010000273.1:0-39852 GCA_030571375.1 Botryozyma mucatilis | reverse complement strand
AAGAAAATTTGAAATTTCAGTTGCGGCCATATCCGATAGAAAGCACCGTTCCCCGTTCGATCAACTGTAGTTAAACTGTCGAGAGCTGACTTAGTACTCTGGTGGGAGACCACAGTGGAATCGTCAGTGCTGCAATTTTTGTATTTTTTACATTTTCTTGTAAAGAAATGTGTTTTTTTTTGTTTGCTTAAATTAGTTATAATGCATTATTTTTTTGTAGTTTAATAAGAATATCATATATTAAGTTTTATATATAATCATAATAAAAATAATATAATAATAATAATAATAATATATAGTATTTAATAATCATCATAACATCTACTTTTTCTACCCTTTCTCAAGTCTTTTTTACGCTCAAATAATCGCATAAACCTTCGATCATCCTTTTGTCCACCAAAGCTTTGTTTCTTATTTTTTTTAGTTGTTTTAGCAAAAAGTCTATCACAATATGTCTCTAACTCTGTTTCGTAATCTGTCATTTGATAATTGTAATTTTCATAATCTTCGATCTCCTGTTCTTCATGACTTTGACGCTCTCGATCACTCTCCTTTGTAGTGATTTTTGCTTTTGACATAATATTTATTTCTTGTTCTAGAAACAGTGTAGAAATATTAATTACATCTGAAAAATCAAACCATTCGTCAAATAATAAAGAGATACTAAAAACCTCAGTGAAGTCAAAATGATTAACAAAAAGGTTGGAAATCCCATCAAGCTCATCATAGTTGTAATGGTCTTCAAATAATCTAGACACTCCGTCATATTCACTAAAGTTAAAGTGTTCTTCAAATAAATTAGATACTCCGTCGTATTCACAAAAATTAAAGTGTTCTTCAAATAAATTAGACACTCCTTCAAATGCCTCAAAGTTGAAATATTCTTCAAATAAATTAGATACTCCTTCAAATGCTTCAAAGTTATAATAATTCTCAAACAAGTTAAACACCCCGTCATATTCACTAAAGTTAAAGTGTTCTTCAAACAAGTTAGACACTCCATCATATTCACTAAAGTTAAAGTGTTCTTCAAACAGGTTAGACACTCCGTCATATTCACTGAAGTTAAAGTGTTCTTCAAATAAATTACACACTCCTTCAAATGCTTCAAAGTTAAAGTGTTCTTCAAATAAATTACACACTCCTTCAAATGCTTCAAAGTTAAAGTATTCCTCAAACAAGTAAGAAACACCTTCAAATGTTTCAAAATTATAATGGTTCACAAATAAATTGGCTACTCCATCAAACTCATCAAAATCATACAAGTATTCAAATAATGTAGCTACTCCTTCGAATATCTCAAAGTCAAAATACTCTTCATATAACCTAGATATTCCTTCCACTTCTTGGTAACTATCTAAACCATCAAAGTTATTAACATTAACGCCAGTATTTGTGTTATTCGTCAATCCAACATGATTTACTTCTACTGAAGAAGTCTGAGAATTATCTTCACTTTTTTCATCGTCAGAGTCCTCTAAATATTCTGCATATTTAGAAAATTCAAATACTGGGCGATATGCAAATGAATTATATGCATAGGCAGTTTTGGTACTGCCATAAAAATCTAGATTTATACCAGAAATATCAGAATAAGCCATCAGAAAAATTTAAAGTAATGCAATATAAATTATTTTATAAAAGTATAAACTTAGTAAAGAAACTTAGTAGTGCTAACTTGAAGTAAAATAAATGTAGGTAAGAGAGAGGAAAAAAAAAAAAAACCAGCAGAAATCATTTTAGCTTTTAAAAAAATTGCATAAAAATAAAATTATGAAGTTGAACATCAAATTGTTTTATTAAATATATGCTATAAAACTAATTTGTTACATCTATGCTATAACACTTTTTAATAAATTTTAAAAGGTTAAAAATTACTACTTTACATGGTAATAATATACCCTAACTAAGTAAACATAAAATGTTAACCATTGTAGAAATATTGATTATCAATTAGAAACTAAGAAAAATTTCTCTCACTTAATACTATATTAAATAACATATTTTGTGTATTATTCGCCATTTAGAAGTCACATTTACAGTTTGCTGAGAAGCATCTAGTACTTTCAAATGTCGAATTTATATAAAAAAAACTAAAAGTTAATAGCATTTGTATGTGTTGTTAGGTTAAAATGACAAATTGTGAGGTTGCAATGTATGTGTATTAGGGTTTTAACTATTAGAAGAATATGATTTAAGTTTATCGAAAAGAACTTGTTGATTAATTATATTGATATTTATTATTGAATGATATGTTTTTTTTTTTAATATACTATCTCTTAACTGCTAATATTTTTTAAATTTTTGCTTTTTGATTAGAAAAAATTTGCTGTTATAAATCAATAGTTTTTATTGTTTGTTTAACTTAAATATATAAAGAGTTTTTTTGTTTTAAATAAATTAACAGTTTTAAGATGCTCTAACTTCAATTTTAATCTCTGTAAGATTTAAGTACAGATATGTGGTTATCTAATACATAAAGCGTAAACTAAACAAAATATTTAATATAATTCATGTCATTAAACAGGTAGCTAATTATTACAAGAATGGAAGTAAGGTAAACATTTATAAGCTACTTTTTATAACAAATTCAAAATCAAAAAGCAATAAACATTACTATTTGTATAGTATGAATTAACCAAGAAAATTTGAAATTTCAGTTGCGGCCATATCCGATAGAAAGCACCGTTCCCCGTTCGATCAACTGTAGTTAAACTGTCGAGAGCTGACTTAGTACTCTGGTGGGAGACCACAGTGGAATCGTCAGTGCTGCAATTTTTGTATTTTTTACACTTTTTTGTAAAAAAAATATGTTTTTTTTTGTCTGCTTAAATTAGTTAAAATGCATTATTTTTTTGTAGTTTAATTAAGAATATCATATATTAAGTTTTATAAATAATAATAATAATAATAATAATAATAATAATAATAACATATAGTATTTAATAATCATCATAACATCTACTTTTTCTACCCTTTCTCAAATCTTTTTTACGCTCAAATGAACGCATGAACCTTCGATCATCCTTTTGTCCACTAAAGCTTTGTTTTTTATTTTTTTTAGTTGTTTTAGTAAAAAGTCTATCACAATATGTCTCTAACTCTGATTCGTAATCTGTCATTTGATAATTGTAATCTTCATAATCTTCGATCTCCTGTTCTACATGACTTTGACGCTCTCGATCACTCTCCTTCGTAGCAGTTTTTGCTTTTGACATAATATTTATTTCTTGTTCTAGGAACAGTGTAGAAATATTAATTACATCTGAAAAATCAAACCATTCGTCAAATAATAAAGAGATACTAAAAATTTCAGTGAAGTCAAAATGATTAAGAAAAAGATTGGAAATCCCATCAAGCTCATCATAGTTATAATATTCTTCAAATAAATTAGACACTCCGTCGTATTCACTGAAGTTAAAGTGTTCTTCAAATAAGTTAGATACTCCGTCGTATTCACTAAAGTTAAAGTGTTCTTCAAATAAATTAGACACTCCCTCAAATGCTTCAAAGTTATAATAATTCTCAAACAAGTTAGACACTCCATCATATTCACTGAAGTTAAAGTGTTCTTCAAATAAATTACACACTCCTTCAAATGCTTCAAAGTTAAAGTATTCCTCAAACAAGTAAGAAACACCTTCAAATGTTTCAAAATTATAATGATTCACAAATAAATTGGCTACTCCATCAAACTCATCAAAATTATACAAGTCTTCAAATAAAGTAGCTACACCTTCAAATACCTCAAAGTCAAAATACTCTTCATATAACCTGGATATTCCTTCTACTTCTTCGTAACTATCTAAACCATCAAAGTTATTAACATTAACGACAGTATTTGTGTTATTTGTCAAATCAACATGATTTCCTTCTACTGAAGAAATCTGAGAATCATCTTCACTTTTTTCATCGTCAGAGTCCTCTAAATATTGTGCATATTTAGAAAACTCAAATACTGAGCGATATGCAAATGAATTATATGCATAGGCATTTTTGGTACTGCCATAAAAATCTAGATTTATATCAAAAGAATCAGAATAAGCCATCGGAAAGATTTAAAGTAAAGTAATATAAATTATTTTATAAAAGTATGAATTTGTAAAAAAATTAATGTTAACTTAGAGTAAAACGAATATAGGTAGGAAAGGGTGAAAAAAAAAACTGCAGAAATCATTTTAGCCTTTAAAAAAATTCCATAAAAATAAAATTATGAAGTTTAACATCAAATTGTTTTATTAAATCTATGCTATGAAATTAATTTGTTACATATATGCTATAAAGCTTTTTAATAACCTCTACAGTGTCCAAATTTTTCACTTTTACATGGTAATAATATATACCCTACTAAGTAAACATAAAATGTTAACCATTGTAAAAATATTGATTATCAACTAGAATCTAAGCAAAATTGCTCTCATTTAATACTAAATTAAATAACATATTTTGTATATCATTTGCCATTTAGAAGTAACATTTAAAGTTTGCTGAGAATCATCTAGTACTTTCAAGTGTTGAATTTATATAAAAAAAACTAAAAGTTAATAGCATTTATATGTGTTGTTAGGTTAAAACAACAAATTGTGAGGTTACAATTCATGTGTATTAGGGTTTTGAATACTAGAAGAACTTGTTAATTAATTATATTGATAATTATTAATATTTATTATTGGGTTGTATTTTTTTTTTTTTAATATATTATCTTAACTGCTAATATTTTTTAAATGTTTAGTTTTTAATTAGTGAAAATTGGCTGTTATGAATCAATAGATTTGTTGTCTGATTATTTTGAATACATGAAAAGTTATTTGTTGTAAATAAATTAATAGTTTTAAGATGCGCTAACTTGAAAATTAATCTCTATAAGATTTAAGTACAGATATGTGGATGTCTACTACATAAAGCGTAAACTAAACAAAATACTAATATAATTCATGTAGCTAATTATTACAAGAATGGAAGTAAGATAAATAAACATTTATAAGCTACTTTTTATAACAAATTCAAAATCAAAAAGCAATAAACATCACACTTTTACACGGTATAAATTAACCAAGAATAATTGGGTTTTCAGTTGCGGCCATATCCGATAGAAAGCACCGTTCCCCGTTCGATCAACTGTAGTTAAACTGTCGAGAGCTGACTTAGTACTCTGGTGGGAGACCACAGTGGAATCGTCAGTGCTGCAATTTTGTATTTTTACACTTTTTTGTAAAAAAAATATGTTTTTTTTTGTCTGCTTAAATTAGTTAAAATGCATTATTATTTTGCAGTTTAATTAAGAATATCATATATTATAGTTTTATATATACTAATAATCATCATGAAATTTAATTTTTCTAACCTTTCTCGAGTTTTTCTTACTTTTTAAATGAACGCATAAATATTTTATAAGTTTGTATCCATCAAAGTTATGCTCCTTACTTTTTTTAGTTTTTTTAGTAAAAAGCCTATTACAATATGTGGTTAACTCCATATCATAGTCTGTGATTGTTAATTATGATTATCATATTTTTCCATTTCCTGTTCGACATAATTTTAACTATATTGATTATTCACTTTTAATGTACTCTCTACTTTTGAAAAAATATATAATTTTTGTCATAAGAAAAGTGAAGAAATATCTATTATTGTTGAGAAGTCAAAGTATTCCTTCAAATAATAAAGATACACCCTTAATATTAGTAAACTCAAAACAATTAATAAAAAGCATAGGAAAACCTTCGAACTCTTCATAAGTGAAGTACTCGGAGAAAGGATAATCAATTTTATCTAATTTGGAAAAATCGAAATGGCTAATGAAAAGATTGGAAATATTTCCAAACGCATCAAAGTCCAAGTGATACATAAATAAGTTAAACATTCCTTAAAACTCATCAAGGTTTAAGCAATTTGTAAAAAAAATTAAATACCCCGTCAAATTCATCGGAGTGATAAACATCCACAAATAAATTTGCTACTCTTTCAAATGCTTCAGAATTTTAAAGATCTTCAAATAAATTAGCTACACCATTTAACTCACTAAAGTTATAATAATTCACAAACAAACTAGTAAATTCTTCAAATTTGCAAAAGTTAAAATAATCTTCAAATAAATATGATACATCTTCAAATGCTTCAAAATTGTAATGGTTCACAAATAAAATGATCACTCCATCAAACTCAGTAAAATCATATAAGTCTTCAAATAAAGTAGCTACAACTTAAACAATTTTAAAATAAAAAACTTTTAATACAACTTGAATCCTCCTTCTATTACTTCGAAGATATTCAAACTAGGAAAATTACTAACGTAGGCGTAATTATTTGAGTTATTCTTAAAATTATAATCATTTTTTTCTGTAGAAGAAGCCTAAATACCATCTTGACTTGTCTCACCATCGTGATCCTCTAATATTCGACATATTTGAAACTCGAATACTAATTAATATGCAAATGAGTTGTATACATAACCAGCTTTTTTACTGTCATAAATATATAAATCTATATTAAAAGCATCAAAAAAAAAAAAAAAAAAAAAAAAAAAAAAAAAAAAAAAAAAAAAAAAAAAAAAAAAAAAAAAAAAAAAAAAAAAAAAAAAAAAAAAAAAAAAAAAAAAAAAAAAAAAAAAAAAAAAAAAAAAAAAAAAAAAAAAAAAAAAAAAAAAAAAAAAAAAAAAAAAAAAAAAAACGTGGGAAATATTTAAAGTAAAGTAACATGTAAAAAAATAGATTTGAAAAAAATGTAAAAATATCAACTTAATATAAGAAAAACATAATTAGAGTAAAAAAAAGAAAAGTAAAAATTGGAATTTTCTTTAAAAATAGCAAACTTGTCACTTTTGCATGGTAATGACACTTTTCAAAAATAAAGCAAGACAAAAAAGAATTTTATGAAAAGCTTTATTGATTAATTCTAAATAAACATTCGAACGTATTCTACGATATTCAATAGATCATCTTGCAAGACTTAAATAATAATTATCTCATTTCAAATTCCTTTGAGCATTCTGGGTTTAAAAAATATGAGGTAAAAAAAATCTAAATAAAGTGTAAAAAAGCGCAATAGTTCCAAGTTTTTCTATGTGTTGCTAATCAAAAACAATTAATTTTGAGGTTACAGTTGACGTGCATTAGGGTATATATCGCTAAAATAATATGCTATTTAACTATGTTTAAGAAAATCGTAATTATACTTTTGTTCATTATTAAATTAAATAATTCTCTTAATGTTTTATAATTCGAGTGTTCATTTATATTCATTTTTAAATTTATCACTATGTATTTTTATTGATTCGATAAATTCTATCAACTCTCAAAAATTTTTAATTTAAAAAACATCGAAAAACTTACCTGTCTTGTCTGGCTTTTTTTTTTTTTTCTTCAGTTATTTCTCTTTCTACGTTAATATTAGTCATTAAATTAGTATAAAAACGTTAGTCTAAGACGTAATTTACTCTACACTTAAAAACTTGAAAAGTAAAAGATATTAAAATTTTTTATTTTATAAAAAAACCCAAAAATTTTAGGATTTCTGTTACGATAATGTTCTATAGGAAACAACTTCCTCGTTTGATCAACTGTAGTTAGACTGTCGAAAGCCTACTTAGTACTTACTCTTGAGTGGATTAATTCTACAGTAGAACCATGGGTGCTGTAATTTAATTATTGCAATAGTTTTTGTAAAATGAAGAAATTTAATTTAACTTAATTTTTTTTTTTTTAACTCTTAGATTAATTTAAGCCATTTTTATATCTACTTCTTTATAGATCTGTGTTGTGACATATTTATTAATTTATTAAATAGACTTTTGATTTTTCTAAATGGTTAAATTTAGTGATATATGTAATTTTTTTTTCTATAAATTATGAAAATATTCGAAAAGTTTATCAGAATTCGACTTTCTACTTGTCTTTGTAGTGGGCTACGTTAAACAGTTTCTAAAGTTGCATATTTACATGACAACTTTAAGAAGTCTTGAAATTTTTTTTTTTTATATTTTTGGCAAATATAATTTTAGTCTTATAAAATAATACGTTCTTGGATTTTTCTTTTGTAAAAGTTTGTACCGTGGCTTTTATTATATTTATCATTATCGAGTAATTATAATTTAAGTATTTGGGTTATATTGTATAAAAAAAACACTCAACTATCAATACTTAATACGAATTTCCTCGCTGCTTGGATTCCTTATATATACAAAATCTGTACACTTCACAGTTTTAAATAATAATTTATAAATAGAAAACAAAGTAGTTTAGTATTACTGATATTATTATTAATATTTAAAATGCAATGTCACATGTAAAAAATGGATAAACAAATAAGTATAGATCTAATAAAAATTCAATAATTACTATAAATTAATACCTATTCAATTCAAGCCTCGAAAAAAATATCATCATTATTTTTTTATTTTAATTTTATTTTCTAATTCATTTTCATTTTCTTTATCTGTTTTTGTTTCATTTCCTTTATCTGTTTTTGTTTCATTATTTTTTATTATTTTTTCTTTTTTTAAAGTAAAGGCTTGAAATTCTTAATCTTATTTCAAATTATTTAAATTTGCTGTTTTCATGCACTAATAAAACAAACTCAATCGGTGTTTCATTATATAAAAATAAACTAATTATTTAAAATTTAAAATAAATTTATTTTTCATCTTTTATATTTATCGTTTTTTCTTTTTTTTTTTTTTTTTTTTTTTCACAAATTTTTATCATCTCTAACCCAAAAATCATAACATATGAAAAAAATAAAATACTAAACAACAAATCAGGACATTAATTAAATAGAAATTATACATTAGATACAGTAGGGTGAGCCTTCTCTTCAATGGCTTCATCCTCAGGTGAGTAAGCATAATGAGACTTTGCTCGAATTCTAGCTCCATAGAAGTAGAATAAATAAGGAATTACACAACAAGCCAATGAAATGAATGCAAGAAAAGATGATGCCCATTCATCCCCCATTTTATGATACATCTGTATAGTAAATAATGTCACAGCAGCCCCCCACATAGATCGTAAAAATGTTTTTGCAGCCAATGCAGATGCGGCAAAATGTTGGTATGAATCAACAAGATAATTATTTGCACAATTATAAAGAGCACAAAATCCAAATCCGCACGGAAGCCCAGCTAGTACAGGACCTACCCAAATAAGCCGTGGATAAGAAGTCCAAGCAAAGATAAATAAACCAATTGGAATTGTCCAACAGACAATCATCATGGGTATAAGTCGTAATTCCGGAGGAGGGAATTTACCTTGGTCTGTATATTTTTTAGCCATTTTATTGTAATGGTTATTAATAAAAGGAGATGCAAATCCAGAAATTATAACTCCAACAGCAACTCCAAGAAAAGTTAATCCAGTTTGACCTGGATTAAAACCTTTGCCTTCCTGAAAGACTACAGGGAATGCAAAGAAAAACATATAAATTAAACCATAAATGACAGACATATATATTGTCATGAGAAATACAATGAGTTCACGAACCAAAAGCTCAAATGGACGTAAGATTGAAACTTTTAACATTTCATTAAGCGAAAGAGGATTGAGTTCATATTCAGTTTTATAAGAATTATCACCAGTTTCCTTTCTTAATTTTTTAGCACGTCGTTTAAGTATAATTGGAGCATAAGTTTCTGGGATAGTAAGCATAAAAATATAACAAGCACCAGCAAACATAAGATAAATCCAATAAATCCATCTCCAACCAATTGATTGTCCAATGAAACCACCAAGCAAGGGACCCATTACAGGACCTAAAAATGGTGCACAGGAAAAGAAAGCCATTGCTACACCACGTTCTTCAGCTTTCCACATATCAGCTAAAGTACCACCAACTAAAGTCATTGGTGCTGAAAAGGCAGTACCATCAATAAAACGACATACAAGTAAAGTACCAATATTTGGAGCATGTGCACAAGGAATAATAAAAATTAATGCAACTAAAAGTGTTGAAAGATATACAATTTGACGACCAATAAGTTCAGAAGCTGGTGCAAATACCATAGGACCTACACCAAAACCAATTACAAATAAAGTTACAGCAAGAATTGAAACTTCCATTGAAACATGAAAAGTTGCCATTGGACCTTCTAAATAACCAGTAATAATTGCTGAACCTAAAGCTACACAAAAACATGTAGTTGCAACCACTAAAGTACAATACCATTTTCTAGTCTTTGACCAATCCTTTGGATTACCAGGATCATTTATTTTAAAAGTTACTAACTTAACTCCATCTGATGTTAAAATGTATCCAGTTGTAGTAGGTTCTATAAATTCTTCTTGATTTGCTGATGTTGCTACAGCAACTGTAGGAAAATTAGCTGCATCAACAGGATCAATTCTCGTTGTAGTTGTATGCAAATAAGGTTGATTTGATTTACCATTTGTTATAGGATGATCTAAATAATTAGAAACTATTGATTTTCTGGTTTCTATTTCTGTTAAAATATGAAAATGATTTGAACAATTATCATCTATATCCGAAGAAGTATGATTTCCATTTCCGTTATTAATTGCTTTAGGATTGTTTAATTCATCATTATGTTCTGAATTTGAAGATTTACTTGAAATCGAACTATTTTGCCAATCATTATTTTCTGGTAATTTTTTTTTTTCATCAAGTGATGAATTTTTTAAATGTGCTTTTTCTGGAATCGCAACCATTCCAATTTGATGTAATTTCGAAAAACAAAAAATTAAATATAATAGTAATTTGTTAGTAATATTGTAATTTTTCGTATTTAGATAAAAAATAGAATTTGTGGCAATTTAATAAAAAATAAAAAAAAAATAAAAAAAAAATAAAATAACAAAATAAAATAAAAAAATAAAATAAATGTAGAAAATATTATAAGATTTATCGAATTTATAATCTACTTAAAATTGGAAGTTCAATCTAGATAAATAGTTACATTTATATACAAAAGTTCAATAATAAACCATTTCGTGTTATGTAATATCTTAATAATAGACGGTATTTTTCCCGGCAAATGTTATAAAATAGCCATTGGTAAGTATAAATGCTTCGGCTTTTGAAATAGCATGAGTAGTGTTTGCAACTAGATATAAAATTAGCAGATTGAGAAGAGATGATGCTTGTAGGAAGTGATAGTTTTTGCATATACTTTTATATACTTTTATATAGATTTATATAGATTTATATAGATTTTATAGATTTATATAGTTTTTATATAGTTTTTATAGATTTATATACTTTTATATAGATTTTATACTTTTATATACTTTTATATAGATTTATTTAGATTTATATAGATTTATATACTTTTATATACTTTTATATACTTTTATATACTTTTATATAGATTTATACTTTTTATACTTTTATATAGATTTATATAGTTTTTATATAGATTTTATATACTTTTATACTTTTATATACTTTTATATAGATTTATACTTTTTATATAGATTTATATACATTTTATATAGATTTTATACTTTTTATACTTTTTATACTTTTTATACTTTTTATACTTTTATATAGATTTTATATACTTTTTATACTTTTTATACTTTTTATACTTTTATATACTTTTTATATAGATTTATATAGATTTCATATAGATTTCATATAGATTTATACTTTTTATATAGATTTATATAGATTTATATAGATTTATATAGATTTATATAGATTTATATAGATTTATATACTTTTATATAGATTTATATAGATTTTATATAGATTTTATACTTTTATATACTTTTTATATAGATTTATATAAATTTTATATAGATTTATTATACTTTTATATACTTTTATATACTTTTTACATATAGTTTTTATATAGTTTTTATACACTTTTTACAAATAATTTTTATATATACTTTTTATATACTTTTTGTATAGTTTATACATATACTTTTCAAATACTTTTTACATATAGTTTATACATATACTTTTCAAATACTTTTTACATATAGTTTTTATATATTTTTTATATATTTTTTATATACTTTTTATACTTTTATATACTTTTTATATACTTTTTATATACTTTTATACTTTTTAGATACTTTTTAATGTAAAAACACTTTAGGAAATACTTCCAATAAACATTTTATAGCTCAAATTATACTATTTAAATCACTTAGTTGTCTTAAATTTTTATTTTTTTAGTTGAAATTTATTATTTAGCTACAGTTTATCTTGGTTATTTGCTTTTATATCTTAACTATTTAATAACTACGACTTAGATACCAGTAACCAAATACACTTGATTTTTTATCTATTAGTAAATATTAATTAATTTACAAGCATACATGTAATAATAGTTATTAAAGGGAAGAAATAAATTGTTGGAAGAGAAGAAATATAATTTTGTTTAAAAAAGATTCTAATCATGTGCTTATTAATTTCTAAATAAATATCAATAATTTAAACTATACATTACATATATTTAGTAAATATTCTATCATACAATAAAATCCAAATAATGCAAATCTAATTACTTTAAAAAAGTCTATATAATACAGTTTATACTACTTAGTATTTTTTTTTTCAAACATTATATAAAAACACATCCATGTATTTCTATGACTTGAACAGTTTTTCCAACTTAAATTGAAACTATAGAATAACTATGTCAAAATTTATTTATTTTTTATATTTGACAACTTGACCGAGTGGTTAAGGTGGCAGACTCGAATTCTTAAATTCTGGGTATCTTTTCTCCTCTGGAGGCGCAGGTTCGAATCCTGCAGTTGTCGCATTATTTTTACCATTGTTGATTTTACAGAATTTATTTATTTTTTACTAAATAAATTTTGTTTATAAATTTAAAATTTTATGTTTGAAAAAAAAGAAAATAAAGACATTTTTTTTTAAATTTATTTGTATATAAAAGAAAAATTTCAAAGCAAAAAAACAATAAACATCAAAACTTGAAAACTTGAAAAATAAATAAATATAAATAATTTATTTAGCTTAAAAAAATGAAAGAAAATAAGAAATCCTTTCATACTTAACTAGACCATAGTGAAATTTTACACAGTTTGCTTAATTGAATCAAAAACATTTTCTGAATCGAATTCAAAGTCGTGTTCTTCATCAACATTAATTTTATTTGAAAATTCAACCTGTGAAATGGGGCTTGACGGAAAAATTAATTCATCGTTGAGAATAGGAAGAGTATGAGAAATTGGAAACAAATCTGAAATTTGAGAATTTATATTTATATTGTTTGAAGACTGAACACCATCCAAAATTTCAGTTTCAGAATATTTTTTTTGATAACCATCAATAAAAGGCATGTGAACATAGTCACTCTGATTTGTTTCAATGAAATCCGGTTTTAATATCTCTTGCGACTCAGGCGGACTTATTTGCAAAATTTCAAATGAATCAGACAATTCAGAGAATGAGTGAGAATCTGATGATGATGAGCTTGATGAAGTTAAACTGGTTGATGGAAAAGAAGTGTTAAAGTATGATTGATCATATAATGGAAATTTGGGTAATTCTGGAAATTCCGAATATTTATGAGAAGAGAGCAAATGATCATCTAGAATTTTATCTTCATCTTTAGATAAACTCAAATTCATATTATCAACAAATAAATTTGAACTTTCGGTCACCATTAAAATAGAAATTTTATTGGCTTCTGCAAACCAGACTTCATGAAAGTCCTCTTTTCTCAGCTTTTGATTGCTTTTATATTTAAAAAAGAGCATGTGAACACAAGGTAAACCCATAAGTAATGTATAATTACAAGCACATTTTTCCACAGGAGTAGTAACATCACCCCATATGAATTTGCTCGCAATACTGATTGTCATATAAATGGCCTCATGATATAAAATTTGCAGAAGATCATAATCAAATAGAATGTCTTTGATATAACTTTCATTAGTAAATATAGTTTTAATTTTTGGTGGATCTAAGTCTGCTAATATTTCACCATGCTGTTTTTTCACTACAGCGCATTTTTGATTAAAATGTTCTTGTATATTTTCAACCATCAATTCACCAGATGCAGTTTTAAATTCATTTTGATCACATAAGTGATTAGTACAATAAGCAGTTTTAATTTCATTTTGATCACATAGGTGATTAGTACCAGAAATGTATCCAGTAACTGATTGCATTAGACACATTTTAGTTTCTGAATGACCGTTTGCAAAAGGTGGAATATATGGAATCCATACTTCTTCAAGATATGATATTATACTGCATTCTTTGTAATAATTTTTCATTTCCTCCCAAATATTCCAGGCGATTTCAGCATTCGGAGAATTAACAAGGTTTTGCCATGTGTAAATAAAATCTTTTAATGAATAAAAGGTACCACTAAATAAGTATGTAGAAACCTGCTTAGTTTCTTCCATAATATAACATGGGCAAACATAATAGCAAGAATCAGGAAAAAAACGAGCTATAGCAGCTTTTAGAGAAGGTTCGTTGTTTGAAATAACAATTTTAGGAAAACTAACATTAGATGATATAAAAAGATTTCTAATATTTTTTATAATAAAAGAATAGGAAGTATAGTTTTCTTTTAAAACCATTCCAAAAGCAATGGAAAAGGTTTTACCACATTTTGTACGAGAGATTATGTCTATTAAAGGCCAACGAAAGTTATTATTGGAGGAGTTATGAATCATTAAAACATCATTATACGATTTTAATATTTTATGACAGGCTGGACTATAACACACCAAACTATGAATAGATCCTGCTTCATTTTTTTCAAAGAAATTTTCCATTGAATTAATATTCATCTGATTTAATATTTCAGGGATTATTTTTAAACCTTTGTTACGAGTTCCTTTTAGTCGCCAAACAAAGTCACTAATTTTTTTAGGTACCATCGGCAATCCATAATACTTGCGAATCTTGCTTGCGATCTCTACTGGTGGCTTTCTTTCTCCATAATACCAACGCTCAATAATTTTGCTTAATGGATAATTAAACTGCACACAAACCCTAGCTCGCTTTGTAGATGAACTCATGTTATTTTTAAGCGCTTGAAAATGGCAATTTTTTTCTTCTGTTTTTGATTGAATTTGAGTTTTTAATTCATTGCAATTATTATCTAAAATGCAATCACAATCGGCGGAAGATTTTTGTTTTGTATTTCTTTGTTCAACTAGTTTATTTATTACATTTAATTTTGACTTTAAATTTTTGCCTGATTTTATTTTAGGTTTGGTTATTCTTGTGTTTGTTTTTGTTTTAGTTCTTGTCCTCGATTTTTTCCTAGTTTTCGTGTTTGCTTTTATTTTTATTTTTTCTAGTTTTTTATCAGTTGCTTCTATTTTTATGTCTAGATCTATTTTTGTTTCTATTTTTGCTTCTGATTTTAATTCTGCTATTATATTATCTTTATTTGTTTTTTCTTTTCTAGTTCGTGTTAAAGTTGCTTTTTTATTAGTAAGATTGTTTTCATTACTTTTAGTTTCAAAAGAATCAGATAGAAAAGATAATTCACTTGAATCTGTTGCTTTTTTTGCGCAACTTTTATTAGTGCTGACTTTTATACAAGCTTTAGGTAAATTCTTGAAAAAAGATGATGAGCAGTTTTCGCTGGGCCCTTGAGTTTTTACGATTTGAAGTTGTTTTGTGTTAGCAGTATTCTGCGTATTAAGCTTGCTACTCCTGGTAATTCTAGGCATTTTATATCAGTATAAAGATATTCAAATGAGAAACATCCAAGAGAACTTGCTTTGTTTAACTATTATATTGTTTTAATTAATTTAAATATTCGTGATACCTGAGTGATTGAAGCTAGGCTTACTAGGAAGTCTATCAACTATCAAAGGAGGAGTTACAGTTCAAATAATACTGAGTCTATTAAAAAAGTAAATTAGAAGTAGATATGGAAAATATTTTCCTGGATGAAGCTCGATAATAGAAATAAATTTTAATGAATAGATGGATGTAAGAAAAAAAAAAAAAAAAAAAAAAAAAAAATTAAACCAAGCTGAACAGTACAGGCCTATTTATATACTTTTTATGATGCAAAGTATAACATAATAAAACATTGTTCAAAAACTTCCCAAGTATCGAACAAGGAAAAAAACCACCCACACGGCGCTTAGGGGCGGTAAAAGAAATACATTAATAACTAAAATTTTTTAAAAACCAAGAAATGATATTGAGATTATAAAATAAAATGAAATAAGTTACTGAAGTAAACAAGATTTCGTCATTGAGATCTTCAGAAAAATATACTTAATTGATGTCATTGCTATTTAATTCGATAAATAAAGTTGACATAATCTTTTTTCCATTACTAAGTTTCCGGGAAAAAAATAAGAATAAATCAGAAAAATGCAAGAAATAAACAAAGCAAAAGATGCTTTTATTACAAATCTGATTAAAAATGTAAATCATATATGATAAAAGTTTTTACTTTTTTTAAACACGGTTAAATTAGATGGGTAGATTAATAATATAAATCTGAACGGTCGATAAAATTTACAAAGTAAACAAAAAAAGAGTAAATTTTATAAAAAATGAAAAAAAATTTAAATCTGGAAATAATTAAATCCCTCATTTTTATAATCAGGAATAAATTCTTGGAAAAATAATTTTTTTTTAAAAAAATTAAATTCTCAGAATATCAAAACTCGCAACATCCATTATGTGATATAATTGTTAAAATTACTATAAAATATTTGATATTAAATTAACCATATCTATATTAATAAAAAAAAAAAATAAGCTAGAATTGACACCAATGATTCTAAAAAAATTTAAATATACTACTGATTCTGATTAAGTTAAATTCCTGAATTTTAGTAATATAGTTTATAAAATCTACTTTGTTGAATTAATTCAAAATAAAATAACAGTTGATAATTAATATTTGATTTATTTATCAACTGTCACTATTTAAATGACGTATTATTTATCATTGTTTATAATTGTTTATTACATTATCATTCATTACCATAATGTTAATACTTATCAGGCACTAAAAGACACAAATCCATGTAAATAAAAAAATAATAAATAAATAAAACCCAATGTAACATTTGATATAGAAGTAAACAAACCCCGCTTTAATGGATAAACGGAATAATGGAATAATATAATTATAATAGATTTTATTATTATTTGTATAAAAACAGTACACTACTTATAAATTGTGATTCGTGACTCAAAAAAATAAATAAATAAACAAATAAATAAATACATAAACAAATAAATAAAGTGCGCAATTACATAGTTTTTAACCTGAATGATTACGTGAATTCTGTCACATTCTTAAAATCCTTTTTTTTGTAATCCTTTTTCACAATAATAATAATAAAGCTAGTGAAAAAGAATATTAATATAAATTTTTTTCAATTTTTATAGATTTTGCTGTTTTTATACAAATTATAAATATTAATATGTATATATTTAATTAAATTTAAATTAAATTTAAATTAAAGTTTAATTAAATTTTAGCTAGCTTTTATTTACATTTGTTAATAAAACGATTTTTAATATAATACTAGCCTCCCTTTTTTGTATACTATTTATTTCCATGGCAATAAATATTCTTAAAAACCGTTGGAAAAATACAAATTAAAAAATTTGCTCATTTTCAAAGCGGGATAAAGTAAATAAAATTAAATATTATTTTGTCATAGCAACAATCATATTTTTTTTTATAAATTCGTTTATAAAATAATAAAAAAAAAAAAAAATTTATTTAACGATTATATAATTATAATAACGTTTAGCGATAATATTTTTTTAAACGACAGCCAGATTTAATATCATAAATAAAATAAATAAAAAATACTTCATAAGGTTGAATTGAGAATAATTATAATGTAGAGTAAATAAATAAACTATAGTTATAATTATTATTATTATTATTATTATTATTATTATTATTATTATTATTATTATTATTATTCAGTCTTTGTGTTAGTTTTTATTTTTATATCATTGTGATGAGTTTTATTGAAGACTTTTATAGATTTTTATTCTGTAATATATTTCATAGATGTAATGTAACCACCCACATTATACGATTAGAATAAAAAACAATTGAATAATAAATTGTGAAAGTCATTAATCAATAAGCTAAACGTATTAAAAATTTACTATTTATTGGCTTTATAAAAATATGAATTTTAATAAGGTTTCCTTGAATCCATTGTAATATAAAATCGTATATGTGTGTAATATACGCTCCTACAGTTGTATTATTTGGTATACTCATATAATTGATATTGGCTTCCTGTATTTTTGTATTTACAATTAATCATCCATGTTTACATTAAACATTATTTATTGTATTAAACTATTTATTATTAATAACAGCAATCTTAACATAACAAAACTTCAGATCTCTTTTTTTTTTTTTTTTTTTTTTGTTGTTGTTTACTTCGTTTAAAAAAAATAATCATAAATCAATGAACGCCGTTTTTTTAGTAAGGAAAAGAAATGAACTTAAAGTTTTAAATTTTTTTTTTTTTTTTTTTTAGCTCTTTAGCTGTTTTCTTTTGTTCCTTTTTTCGTTGGTATTGTTTTTCTCATTTTCGTTTTGCTCTTAATTAATTTTGATTTATAATACACATTATGCTTATATAAATATAAATATAAATATAAATATAAATATATAAGGTGATAAAGGAACAAAATCTATAATTAAATCAAAATTTTTTCTCCTGATAAATAGCCCAAAAATCCTTTTAGAAAAATTCTGTTCATTTAATTTAAGTTGATTTAAATTTGATTTTTTTATAGCTTCATTTTGATTTCATTTTCAGTAATATTCCTCTTTTTTGGTTTAAAATGTTAAACCCATCCCAAGCGCTATTAAAACAACATTATAATATAACAAAATCAAAGAAAAAATATCATCAAAAATAAAAATATAAACTTGAAAAATAAAAATAAAATAAGAATAAAATAAAAAACGAGCCCAAAGCTTTAATATTACAATTTTAGTAACCCATAGAACAAATATAATATAAAATAAGATTTAAAAAAATAAGAAAATGAAATATAAAACGAAACAAAATAAATAAAATATTTAAGAATGAAAAATAAATTAACACAAAATAAAATAAAATAAAAAAATAAAAATTTTACGACAAAAATGCAAAACATTCACAATTAGCCCCAGGTAATGTATAATAATAATATCTTTTGGTTTTTAAAATGTTTTTTTAACTTTTTTTTTAACTTTTTTTTTTTTTGCTTTTGATTTTCAATTATTAATTAAACTAATGAATCCTCCTTTTTTCTATTTCTTTCTTTTTTATTTTTTTTTTTTTTTTTTCATCCCTTTTATTTTATTCTATATGATATTATATTAATAGAAGGGTGAGAGGAAAAAGAAAGTAGGGAAAATCTTCATTAATGAGTAGAATGTGCTCGATGATATTTTAAACCATTTAAATTTTTATACCTTTTACCACATATATCACATCTAAATGGTTTATCTTTTTCAAATAAAGCACCATGAGCGTATGGTTCATTTGATTCTGGATCAATAACATAAAAAGTACCATCAGGATTTTCTTGCAATTGTTGATTAACATGACCATGAGCACGATGATATTTTAAACCATTTTGATTTTTATAAGTTTTATCACAGCCAATGACTGGACATTTAAATGGTCTATGTTCACCATGTTCCATAACATATAAATGACGAGCAGGATCATCAATATATAATTCACTTTCTTCATCTTCGATTATCATTGGAGTATTTGGAGTTGAAGAATCTGGTGACATAAAAACTTCATTAGTTGAGACAGCTTCAAAATTTGGTATAGCCATTCTTGCTTGTTGTAGAGGTGGATCAAGTGGTGGTGATGGAGCTATATGTGATTCTTCATAATGTTGTAAAAGGTCATGTAAAGTTGGTAAAAGTTCACCACAACATGAATAATCTTTACAAAAAGTAGCTTCTAGTTTCGGTAGATATGAAGATGAATTTATTGAAGGTGATATACTCATTTGAATGGCAGATTGAGGAGCAGCATCTTTCATCATAACTCTGTAACCCATGATAAATTATTAAAAAAAAAAAAAAAAAAAAAAATTAAAAAAAAAAAAAAAAAAAAAAAATTATAATATAATAAGTACACAAAGTAGAATTTAAAAGTAAATTAAATAGGAAATGACAAATAAAATAAAATAAAAAAAAATCCAAGGGATTTATTTTGAAACAAATAAATAAAAAAAAATGACCACATACTCATCCCGTAACCAAGACCCTACAGACAAAGCACCCCATGATATACCTCCCATACCAGCAGAATGAGCAACGGATTCTCTTGTAAATCTTTGATGTTGTGATTGTGTCCTATGAGAGGAAATGTCTATTGGAGCTGGAGCCATATGTGAGGATCGTGAATATGACATTTTTTGATATTAATTTTTGATGTTAATATTTGATAATTATTTGAACTGTTTTGTTGTCAAATAATTAAATATTTGCATGTATAAATATTCATATAATAATAATTAAATAAATAAATAATTAATTAAATAAATAATTAAATAAATAAATATATATATATATATATGTATATATTTATTTATATATTTAATATTTATATTTATAATATTTTTAATATGCTATTAAAAATATGGGTGTTAATATAGTTAATTAAGTGAAATAGAACAAATAGTGGTTACCTTTGATTTGTATAGAAATATTAATAATTAATTTATTAATTACAATAATATAATTATTAATTACAATAATATAATTATTAATTACAATATTATAATTTTAATTACAATATTATAATTTTAATTACAATATTATAATTTTAATTAATCTAAAGCTGTTGGATTGTTAGAAAATGAATATAAATATAATATAAATATGTAAATACATATAATTTAACATATAATTTCACATATAATTTAACATATAATTGGACATATGTTTAAACATATATTTAAACATATTTTTAACATATATTTAAACATATATTTAAACATATTTTTAACATATATTTAAACATATATTTAAACATATATTTAAACATATATTTAAACATATATTTTAACATATATTTTAACATATATTTAAACATATAATTGGACATATATTTAAACATATAATTTTTCACATATATTTTAACATATAATTGGACACATAATTTTTCACATTGGTCATATAATAAAATCCAATTGAATACTCATAGTATATAATTTTATTATTACAGTAAATATATATTTAAATATAAATCCAATTCTAAAAACTTACAATAGCTAACAATAGTTAGAAAAAAAAAATAATAAATTCAATATATTATATATATAATATACATATATATACCAATTATTTCTCTATATAAAGGATATTTATTCCTTTAATTATAATCACTATAATGTCTTTTCTTTTAATCTCTTTATAATTATAGTATAGTGTTTATTCAATCTAATTTGTTTGTATTCCTTCGTTCTCCGTGTATTTTTGTTCGCAGATGCGATCGGTAAAGGAAAAAGATAGGTCCCGGTATAAAATATACTGTGAATACTAAGGCGGTATGAAATATACTGATTAATAATACTGAGCGTATAGACAAGTTAAAATTTTACCCGGTTATATAACTGAACAAATTAGAGGGTCCATCGAGCGGTTAAAATGTCACTATAAATATATATATATAATGTATATATAATTTTTTTATTATTACTATGCAATTAAGATTGCCATGCATTTAATATAATATTCTTATAATATTCTTATTACTATAAAATTATTAATTTATGTATTTTTATTTCTATACTATCAACGTATATTTATTATCTATATACTATTAGATATAATATTTTCTATTAACATAAATACGAATAAGATATATGTATGTATAAATAGACAAAAACGGTAATATTATAATGTAAATACGAAGATTAATCTTTTACTTGCATACCCTAATCGAATTATTCAGGACCATGATAATAGTTTACAAATAAAATATCACAAGATCAAAAGATTTAAATCTGAATAGTAAGGTACAAACTTGTAAGTAACCCAAATGCCATATAAACGAAACCCAAAACTCCAAAGTGGGTGACAATACATAGATATAGATATAGATATAGATATACATATAGATAATAACATATACATATACATAATATAGTATAGTATAATAATAATAGAATAATATAATATAATATAATATAATATAATATAGTATAATAATAATAGAATAATATAATATAATATAATATAATATAATATAATATAATATAATATAATATAGTATAATATAATATAATAATTTATATAAATAATAATAATAATAATAATATAGTATATAATATAAATAATATAATTTAAATAATATAATATACTATAATATAATAGAATAGAATAGTATAATAATAATAGAATAATATAATATAATATACTATAATAATAATATTATAATATAATAATAATAATATATAATATAGTACAGTATAATTGAATATAATAAAATATGCTATTATAATATGCTATAATATGCTATAATATAAATAAAAATATACAATGCATATAATATACATAATACATAATAACATATACATAATATAGTATAGTATAATAATACAATAATATAATATAATATAATATAATATAATAATTTATATAAATAATAATATAATACAATAATATAATATAATAGAATATGCTATAATATGCTATAATGTAAATAAAAATAAACAATACATATATAGTTTAATATAATACATATACATAATATAATAATAATATAGTATAGTATAATAATAATAATAATAATAATAATATATTATAGTATAATAATATAATATAATATACTATAATATAATAATTTATATAAATAATAATAGTAATAATATAATATAGTATATAATATAAATAATATAAATAATATAAATAATATAATATACATATTATAGTATAGTATAATAATACAATAATAAAATAATATAATATAATATAATATAATATAATATAATATAATATAATATAATATAATATAATTTAATATAATATAATATAATTTAATATAATTTAATATAATACATATACATAATATAATAATAATATAGTATAGTATAATAATACAATAATACAATAATATAATATAATATAATATAATAGAATAGAATAGAATAATAGAATAATAATAGAATAATATAATATAATACATATATAGTTTAATATAATAATAACATATACATAATATAATATACTATAATAATTTATATAAATAATAATAATAATATAATAATATAATACAATATAATATAATAATAAAATATAATAAATATAATATAATAATATAATAATATAATAATAAAATATAATAAATATAATATAATAATATAATAATATAATAATATAATAAATATAATATAATAAAATATAATATAAAATAGCAATATATAATATAATTAATAATTAATAATTAATACTTATTATAATATACATAACATCAAAAAAACCATGTGGTCAAAATCTTTGGCTTTTTCTAGCTTAAACAAAATAACAGCAAAATCATTATCCAATACTATATCTAATAACATGGCTTCTATTACGAAAAACAATGAAAACAGTGTAATTATTTTAGGTTCAGCCGTTATGGCACCATTTTTTTTAGAAATTTTTAATTCAAATTTAAATGCATTTAAAAATTCTGTGTATGCAATTGTTGATGAAATTCCTTTAAGTGCAAGTAATATTATAAATGATGAAATTAAAAAATTAATTTATCCTAGAGTGAGAAATTTACCAGCAATATCAATTTTAAGTTTGAATAAAAATTTTGAAATAATAAAAAAAAAAAAAACTAATAACAATAATAATAATATAAGTTCAAAAGCAGGATCAAATTGGAATTTTTTAAATTCATCTATTAATATTTCATTTTATGATAATTTTAAAAAAAAAAATAATTTATTTTATAAAGTTGAAATACCTTTATCAAATACTATTTTTTCAACTGGATTAAAAAATATTTTATTTATTAATGAAAATTTAAATTCAAATTTAATAATAGATGATAATTATGAAATTGATATTAAAATTCCTATTAATAATGATTGTAAATTTATTTCAAAACAATATTCTCCTTTAAAAAAATTATATTCACCTTTTCAAGAAAAATTAAAATTAAAACATTTAATTATACAAGATACTTCATCAAATTTATTAAAAAAAATTTCAAATAAATCTGCTTCATTTTGGTTACAAGATGCAGTAGAATTTTATTATAAATCATTAAAAAATAAAAATAAAAATATAATTACTCCTACCATTTTCGCTATAGTAAAATCTCCAAATTCTAATTTAGAAAGAAGATATAAATTAATTGCAGGAGGTGGAAATTGGGGTCCAAGAAGTCAAATGTTAGTTGTTGATTCGCAAACTATAAATTTATCTGGTGCTATAAAAAAAGGTGATATTATTTCTTTTTATATACTAGATCAAGATTTATATTCCAATTCTGATAAGAATATATCTTCCATACCAGAAGCAAATATAAATAATTTGGTGTTTGAATGTCTTTCAATGCCTGATGAAATTCATTCACCAGAAAATTTGTTAAAACAAGATATTAATTTAGGTAATTTTTTTGGAGCTGCTAGCGAAAATCCAATAATCTCATCAAATTGGAAATATGACGCTCCAGGAGAAGTACATTCTATTTATATAAGTTGATAATTTATTATTACTATTTATTTATTTAAATATGTTTTTATCATTTCATTACATATTACACATATCAAACAATAATATTTACATATATTTGAAAAAAAGTCCATCAAAATGCAAAACAACATTTATCCACACAGTAAATGAAATCCACATAAAGTGAATTTTAAAAATAAATTTTAAAAGTAAATTTTAAAAATAAATTTTAAAAATAAAACAAATAAAAACTAATAGAATAAATAAACAAACAGAGAAAAATAAAAAACAATAACAACCATAACTAACGCTCTATCTTATAAACCAATCAATCATTATTTATAAAATATAAAAAAAACCTAAAATTTAAAATAATGTAAATAATATAAAATGCCTCACCATTAAATTCCTATAACTTTTAAATGCAAATAGTAAATGGTTAATATATATATATATATATATATATATATATATATATTTATATATTTATAATAATAATTTATAACTATTATCACATTGGAACGTCATCAGATAATAAAGCAGTATCACTTGCAGAACCATTATTATTAGAATTACTATAAGGAGTTGAATAATTACCAGACCTTCTAGTATAAATATTCCTATCACTTGAATATGAAGTACGTGGCATTTGCAAACTTCTTCTAGTTTCAAAACCAGCAACTCCATTATCCATAGGCATACCATTTACAGTTTTTCTACCATTACCACCTAAAAGACTACCTAAATGAGGATCAGCTCTAGATATATTTAATAAATATACACCAGAAAATATTATAAAAAATCCACAAATAAGAGAAATAATATCAACAGCACTAGTTGTATTAAAACCTCTAAATAATATAAAAGAAGCACATAAAGTTGCAGTTGTAAAAGTAACATAATATAAAGGATTAACAATTGATGTATCAAATTGATCTAAAGCTTTATTAAAATAATTCATTTGTATTAAAATACAACCAGCTACAACTATAGCAAATATATAAGTACTAGGATGTGTAAGTTGATTATTTCCAGCAAAAGTTAATTTTAAAGCAACTCCAAAACCTTTAATTGACATTACAGAAACTGAACCAACAGTTGAACAAACTGATATATAAACTAATGGATTCTTACGACCATAACGAGGAGCAACTTTATATATCATTACAGTTGCAAATACTGCAACTAAAATACAATAAAATAAAAAACCAGGATGTAAAGCATAACCTAAAATTTCATCAACTGTTTCAACTTCTTTATCAGCAGGAGCATGTAAAACTATTATAACACTTCCAATTAAACATATAGCACAACCCATTCTACCTAAAACACCTAATTCTTCTTTTAAAAATACTGCTGCTAATACTGCACCAATTAAAACACTTAATGCTCCTAAAGGCGTAACTAAAATTGCTGGTGCAAATGTATAAGCAGCAAAATTTGCAATTTCTCCAATAACCATAGTAATCATTCCAGCCCACCAAATTGGATTTTTTAAATATTGAAATCCTTCACCATCAAATCCATCTCTACTAGAAGCATCTAATAATCCTTTTTTTGTAATAATAAAACTCGTTCCTATAGCAAGACTACTACTTATTGCCAATCCTAGGCCAATATATTTATCTTCAATCATGGTTGTCATAGATTAGTTATTTAATTAATTAATAATTAATTAATTAATTAATTATTTATTTATTTATTTATTTTAAAAAAATAAATAATAAATAAAGAAACCTCTTGGATTTGAACTGGGGCCGTAAAAGAAAACCAAAAATATTTTTATTTTATTTCTATTTTATTTATTTTTGTTCCTTTGGATCTTAGACTTGATAAAACTCGAAATAATTAAGAGTAAAAATATTTACTTGATAATAAATAAAAATAATAATTAAATATTAATTATTAAATATTAAATATTAAATAATAAATAATAAATAATAATTAATAAATAATAAATAATAAATATTAAATAATAAATAATAATTAATAAATAAATAATAATTATTAAATATTAAATAATAATAATTATTAAATATTAAATATAACCGAAACGAATGTGAGTCAACTTTCTTGTTAGTATAAAATGAGAATAATTTACAAAATCATTAAAAATCATTAAAATCATTAAAATCATTAAAATCATTAAAAATCATTAAAATCATTAAAAATCAGCAAAAATCAGCAAAAATATCAAACACATCCACATCTATAAACCAAAATTTATTACCTTGTCTTTAAAAATACTTATTCACTGACAATGTTTATTACCCAAATGTTTGATTTCGTACTTTTTCCTTTCTTTACTATACGCTTTTATTTTTTTTTTTATTTTATTTATTTATTTTATTTATTTATTTTATTTATTTTATTTATTTTATTTATTTTATTTATTTGTACAGCAACCATTTTATTAACAATGAAAAGTTTTATTACGTAATATAAAACAATTAAATAGCGGTTTTTCGTGTTCTAAGTGTAACCATAGTAACCATATTCACCAACAATTGTTAGTTATTAAATATAAATATAAATACATGAGAATATAGTTAATTTTATATAAATATATCTTTAAGTAACATATCTTTAAGTAATAAATTTTTATAATGTATTCATTGTAGATGTGAATGTAAATAAATTGTAATTGTAATAAATATCAATTGTAATAAATATCAATTAAATGAAAGAAAGTAAATACAAAAACATATATATAATCTCTAGCGGTATTTGATAAGTAGTTTCAATATTGTATGTAAATGTAAATGAACTTATATAAATTTAATCCAAATTGTACAAAACAATCTTAATTGATATTTACTATCACTTCATCTGATTTTTTTCGCTTAGAAGAATGTTCTGTAAATTAGTAATTTGTTTTTGTGTAAATTATAATTAAATAAATAATTAAAAAATAAACCAACTCACCTTCTGTACTACTAGAAATCTCTATTGCTTCACCATTAGAAAATGATCTTTTACCTGATGATTGAGATGCAATAACATCTAATTCACTATTATTTTCATTAGCATTTTCATCATCTTCTTCATCATGTAATAAATTAGATTCGTTATTACTAAAAAATTGGGTATTAATCGAGTCATTTTCTAAAAAAGAAAAAAGTTAATGCTGAAATTAAATAAAAACGAAAAAAAAAATAAATTAACTTACTTTTACTAGATAAATCATCAGATAATGAAGATGAATAAATCTCTGATATGGTAATTCCAGCAGAGTTATATATGTAACTCTCTGTATATTCGTTATTTTCTAAATTAGAAATAACTCTACCATAGTATTCTTCTGGTGGGTTGGTAACTTTTTGCGTAGGACTTTCAACTAAAGGAGAAACATCCAAAGAAACTTTCTCATTTTGCTTATGCTGATTTTCAAAATAATCAGCATCATCAGATGATATTTTTGTTACTTCATATACGTCTATTACATCACTATCATTATCGCTCTCATTTTCATATTCATTTTCATACTCATTTTCATTTTCATTTTCATACTCATTTTCATTTTCATTTTCATACTCATTTTCATACTCATTGTTTTCTTCCTGTGGCTCATCTTTACCATTTATAGGCGTATTATTGTAATTTTCATCCTGTTCTAAATTATCACCAAAATCTAATGCATCTTGTTCTGATTGATTTACAGCCACAGAGATATTTTCATCGATACTGCTGTCTTCTTGATTTATTTCATTATCTTCATCTTCCTCTTCTTCGTTTCGATCTTCATCATCTGAAGATATTACTTCACTTTCAAAGTTACTCTGATTCTGATGAATAAAGTCTAATTTTTTATAAGCACCATTTTCTTGTTCGTTATGTAAAAAACTTTTATTCGTAACAGTACTATCACCTTGCTGATCATTACTTTGAGCAGATACAATACTCATTGCTTCAGTAATTCCGCAGCCTTTATGTGCTAAACTAGAAAGATCATTAAAAATGGAAATGCACCTTCGAGTAGAATACAAATTAACATTTACGCGTGTATTTATATCAATGTCTCCTTCATTTGCACATAAAGAAGTATATAAATCACAAACATCTTTAAAGGAAATTTCTCGACTATAAAGATTATCTTCAGAAATAGTGAAATTTAAATCAATAAATTCGAAAACCATTTCATTTTCTAAACTAAAATAATCAGCTAATGAATCTCTTAATGATGTGAATATTTTTTCAATGGGAAGACTAAAATATTCAAAATCACTAAAAATCACATTGCTATTATCTAATGAATCATCTCCTTCTTGGATTCCATTTGTAATAATGGGAAACAAATAAAATTGTTGTCCTAGAACATTAAGAATGATATTTAAAGAAGGAGATTCAGGGGAAGATATATCTAAGTCGTTCGTTTCCTCTAAATTTATTTGAGTTTCATAAACTTCTTTTTGTTTTATTTGGATTTGATTTTGGATTTGATTTTGGATTTGATTTTGGATTTGATTTTGGATTTGATTTTGGTTTTCAATTTCGTTTTCGTTTTCGTTTTCGTTTTCATTTTCATTTTCATTTTCATTTTCATTTTCAATTTCATTTTCAATTTCATTTTCAATTTCATCTTCAATTCCATCTTCGTCGACTTCGTCATTACTTACATTGTTATCGTCGTCATCTTCAATGACAATTTGATTTTCATTTTCATCATCTTCAATTACAATTTGATTTTCGTTTTCTTCATTTCTATCTTTAACAAGGAATTTATTTTCATTTTCATTTTCATCTTCAACATCTTCTTTTAAAAGCTCTTCATTATTTTCTTCATTCTCTTCTGCATCGTTCTCTTCTGTGTCGTTCTCTTGGAAGGTATTTTCTTTTATTTGATTCTGTATTTGATTATTATTGTCATTTTCATCTTCACCTTCATTATCTATAATGATGAAATTTTCGTTTTTATTTTTATTTTCATTTTTATTTTTATTTTCGTTTTTATTTTTATTTTCATTGTCATCTTCATTTTTATTTTCATTGTCATTGTCATCATTTTCATTGTCATCATCTTCAATGAGATACACTTCATGATCTTGATGGGAAAAACTAGAAAATGGATTCTGTTGAGCAACAATATTATTCAAATAAGAATGGGATTTATTGTGTAAATTAATTGGTAATATAGGAGATTTATTTTTTTTACTGAAAACATTATCATATTCGTTTAGGTTATGATTTTTGTTTTCAAGTCCAATGTTACCTTTAGAAGAACTTTGTTGAGAAACTACATTAGTAGCAAAAATGTTATTATTATTAATATCATTCGAAACTACATTAGTAGCAAAAATGTTATTATTATTATCAATATTCTGTATTGGACTAGTATAATTAAAAAGATTTTGTGTAACTTGTGTACTCTGTTGAGAAATCAAAGCATTAGAAGCATTTGAAAAAGAAGTTTGATTTGAATTAATCTTTACTTGTTCAGATTTAAACACATTATTTTGAACAGAATGAATAGAACTAAAAGGATTATAATTTAAAGATTCAGTTTCATTTGTTAAATTTTTTTTTGAAAATGATTGTAAATCTTTATTAACAAGTTTTTGTTTATTTTTGTTACTATCATCATTTAATTGAACAGAAACTGAGCAAGACACAGGAGTAGAAGATGCAGAAGAGATTGGTGTAGAAAAAGAAATTGCATTTGATGAAAACGGATTAAATGGTTTATTAATTAAATTGCTATAACTATTTCGTGGTGAATCATTTACATTTGAAAATAGATTTTTTTGATCAGATTGAGTAATTTTGTTAGTTATATTTTTTTTATTGTCATTTACAAGAGCTTCGTCTGTTTCTGTATTAGATGCAAATAAGTTTGTTAGATAATTTTTCGACTTTTGATTACCAAAATTATCCATGACAAAATGAAAAGTAATTGCAAACAACAATAATGCTTATAAAATTAAAAACTCCAATTAAGTAATTCACTAAATTATAATTATCAACAGTGAACAATTCCTACAAGTTAGTGAGGTAAATAATGCTATGTAAACAAATGCTATGTAAATAAATAATGCTATGTATGTAAATAATGCTATGTATGTAAATAATGCTATGTAAACAAATAATGCTATGTAAACAAATAATGCTATATAAACGCTATATAATAAACTATTCTGAGGAATTTAAATTGCATATAGTAGTAGCAGTTAGCAGTACGTAATTTTGTAAGTGATAAACCAATTTACTATTGCTGGTAATGTTTATAATTTATTAGTAAATAAATATTCCTAAGAAACAATTCCAGCAAATATTCTAATTGTTATGGAAATGTATGAAAATATTGCTGTGATTGATAGTGTATAGTATATTATATAGTGTATTTTATAGTGTATAGTGTATTTTATAGTATATTTTATAGTGTATTTTATAGTGTATAGTGTATTTTATAGTATATTATATAGTGTATTATATTATATTTTATAGTATATTATATAGTGTATTAGTATATTATATTTTATAGTATATTATATAGTGTATATTATATTTTATAGTATATTATATAGTATAGTGTATTTTATAGTGTATAGTATATTATATAGTGTATTATATAGTGTATTATATTATATTTTATAGTATATTATATAGTGTATTATATTATATAGTGTATTATATTATATAGTGTATTATATTATATAGTGTATAGTATATTATATAGTGTATTAGTATATTATATTTTATAGTGTATTATATAGTGTATTATATTATATTTTATAGTGTATTTTATAGTGTATTATATTATATTTTATAGTATAGTGTATAGTATATTTTATAGTGTATTATATTATATAGTGTATAGTATATTATATAGTGTATTAGTATATTATATTTTATAGTATATTATATTATATTTTATAATATATTATATTATATTTTATAGTATATTATATTATATTTTATAGTATATTATATTATATTTTATAGTATATTATATAGTGTTTTATATATTATGATAATCATAGTATGTTTTATTAATTTATAGTTGATTATTTTATTATATTTATGTTTATTATATTTTTTATGTTTTATTGTATTTTATAGTATATTCTATGTTTAGTATGTTTAGTAGTATTTTATGTATTTTATCTTATTATTTAGTATGCTTTATTATGTTTTATTATATTTTATTACATTTTATATTTTATAGTATATTTTATGTTTAGTATGTTTTATAGTATATTGTATATATTTTATATAGCATATTTTATAGTGTATTATATATTACATTTCATAGTATATTTATAGTATGTTTGTATTTTAATATATTTATAATTAGTATGTTTTATTATGTTTTAGTATATTTTAGTATATTTACTTTAGTATATTTTATTTATTTTATTTATTTTATTTATTTTATAGTATATTTTATGTTTATTATATTTTATGTTTATTATATTTTTTTATGTTTTAGTATATTGTATATTGTATATTTTATTTTTATTATGTTTTAGTTATTTTAATGTTTTATTGTATTTAATATATTTATCATATTTTATATTTTATATTTTAATGTTTTGTATATTGTATATATTTTATATAGTGTATTTAATATCTTATATATATTTTATTTTATTTTATTGTATTAGTATATTTTATATTTAAATATATTGATATTTACTGTATTTTATGTTTAGTATATTGTATGTTTTAGTATATTTTATAGTATATTTTATAGTATATTTTATGTTTAGTATATTTTATATTCTATTACATTTTATATTTTATTATGTTTTAGTATATTTTATAGTATATTTTATATGTTTTGTATTTAGTATATTTTATATTTAATATATTTATATTTAATATATTTTATTATATTTTGTATTATGCTTTATTATATTTTATATTTGTATTATGTTTAAGTATATTTTATATTTATAGTATATTTTATTATATTTTACATTTTATTGTATTTAATATATTTTATATTTTATATTTTATTGTATTTAGTATATTTTGTGTTTTTATAGTATGTTTATTATGTTTTAGTATATTTAGTGTATTTATATGTTTACTATATATTTGGTATACATTTAGTATACATTTAGTATATTTACTATACATTTACTATACATTTATAAATTTACTATACATTTAGTATTTAGTATTTACTTTCATAGTACATTTATTTTGTGTATTTACATTTATATAATCTTATGGCATTTACACTTCATGGAAACACAATAAATGGTACATATTTTTCTAATACCCTGTAAATATAAACTCTGACATTTAAAAGCTTTATATTTTGATAATCTGTTTATGTATCTGCAAACTAAATATAACTCTGTCTAGTATAAAATATATACTATTTCATGTATCAGTAGGATACTACACTTTCTAACCAAATTAAACTTAACTTTATTTCAATCTTAGGATATTTAATTTGGATAAGAAAAATACAATAAGCAAGTAATTTAAATTGAAAAATTATAAAATTCATAAAAATCACAAATTTTATCAAATTATTCGATTCTATATATCTATATCATGTTTATTGCATATGAAACATTTAATAAAATACTCAAGATGCAAGCTAATCTGAATAAATTGTATAACATTATATTCAATTTAAATACTTTGAATTATCTACAATAGGCTTGAAATTTATTACATTTAAATATTGCGTATATCAACTTTTAAAAACTTTTTACAAGTTATTATCAGAAATAATTTTTTATTTTTTTAAACAAACTGGTTGGTTTAAATTATAGTTAATTTTCAACTAGTTAATCAATGCCTAAGTATATATTACGCATAAAAAATTGATATTACAGGCTTTCATAATTTTTAAATCTTAAAATTCTTGATACTTATCAAGAGTTTTTAATACTATACTGTTATAGTCAATGTTTTGTTAAACAGAATTATTGTTTAAATTTAAAATGAGAAATAAATTCTCATACAAGAATTATAATTTTGAATAGCTGCTACTTTGATTTATCATCAGTTGAATTGGGTTTGATGTGTATGTATACACATATATATATGTATATATGTATGTATATATGTATATATGTATGTATATGTATATGTATATATGTATGTATATATGTATGTATGCACATACATATATACATGCACATATACAAACATGTGTGGGCATAAACATGCGTGTATATGTGGTTTGTAAACATACTAATCTATTAGCACTTGGTCTTAATTTGCCACTATAAACAACAACAGCATTTTTATCTTCCCGCTTTTTTATAATTTATTTTACAAATTAATACGATTCGATTTTTTATTTACTTACAGACTTTTATTTGCATTAAATACTGTTAAATAATTTAAATTATTGCACTTATTGTATTTGTTGCTATTTTATTTGCTAATATCTGTTTACTTTTCTTTTCTTATTTCTCAATTATATTAACAATGTCTATCGATCAATCTAAGTACAAATTTGTATCCGAAACATTTGCTTCAATTAAAGACGACGCATCTGTTATTCATGTTGTACCAACTATTGCTGAATTCAATACTAAATGGGAAATTCGTCCTATTAACAACCCTTTTCAGTTCTCACGCAAATGGTCTGATATGCTTGAGGATGATGATGATGACGATGAATTCATACATCCATGTGATTCAAAATATTTTGAATCCTTCTTGGTTGGTTCTCTACCTTCTAAAACGCCAGTTACTGAACTCAAAGATACTTCTTTGGATTTAGATACTTCTTTAGATTTAGGCTCAACTAAAGATTTGAGTTTAACTTCTACTGAAGCTTGTTTGGAAATTGTTTCTACTTCAACCACTTCTCATGTTTCAGAGAAACTCGAGTTGGAGTTTGCATCACCAGTTACAACTATTTCTTCTACTGATACTATGGATCCTATTGATGAATTTTCAGCACTCATTAATGAAATGAGAAATGAATTGTTGAAAAATGATGAAATTTTACCTTCCACTAAAAATTTATATTGTTCAGAATTATTTCCTGTATCAGAAATATCTTCACATATTGATGATTCTTCATATGTGTCTATTGATTACACCTCTGAATATGTCTCAGATATTTACGCAGATTTAATACTTAATAATAAAAATAAAAATTATAAGAATGGCCCATTGACAAATGAAACCGTTTGCGAGAATTTTTTGTCATACACCACCGAAAATTCTGAAATAAAAACGGTCCCTCTTACATCAGAGCAAGTTAATAAGATTTTAGAAATTGTCAACACACCCGAAAAGGTTATGAAAACTTCAGAAAAGATTAATTTATCATTAAATGAACTTGAATTTGGTTCGCTCAAATCTCATGAGCTTTTTGAATTGCCTTCAATAAATATTTTGCCTTCTAAGTGTGATTCTAAGAGTATTCAAAATATCAATACTGAAAAGATAAAAATTTTAAACGACTCTAATGAAAATAAACATATACAAATAATTGAAAAATTAGAGAATATTAAAGAAGATAAAGACTTTGTTGTTGGACAAGACTTTAACGATGCTAAAGAATCTAAATTTAATACATTCACTAAAAAAATTGAAAAGAATGAAGACAGTAAATTAAAAATTAATAAAAGCATTGATATTGTTGAAAGTGACGGGCTTTCCAAAGAAGATAAAAAGGTTGAAGATTCTAATGGAGATAAAAACATTGAACAATTCGATGAGATTAATAATACAAAGATTGTTAAAAAAATTGAAGATTTTAATAATATTAACAAGGTTAAAGAGATTGAAGTCGCGATAGTTATGGATAAATCTAAAAAGATTAAACATAGAAACCTTAAATCTAAGAAAAAATCTGGAAAGAAAAATAATAAAAAGAAACATAAGTCAATAAAAAAATGTAACAAATCGGTCGTGTGCTTATCCAAAACTAATGAAGATTCAAAAGAGAATTTAGATCCTCAAGCAAAAGCATTGATTTTTTCAGAAAATAAAGAATTAAGACATATTAAGCCAACAGAAAACAAAAATTTTAATGATTCTAATATAAAGAACTCTAATAGTATTAATATCTCAGAAAACTCTAAAGAATTTACTACCCCGGTTTCATCTTCTACTTATGCGCTAATATTGAATGAAAATTTAGACATCTTTAGTACCGTACCCGAGTTATCTGAACCAGGTGAGAATAGTGGTACTTTAAGTTTTGAAAGCAGCCAAATTTTCGAAGATAATTCAATCAGTTGCATAGTGGAAAATGATAAAAATTTGAAACATCAAGGTCTTTTAAACATTCTACAAGAAAATAATAATTCAATCAATGTCTAAATAGAAGTTGATGACTTAATTCAAAAAGAAATGATTTGGTAAACTTCTTATTTATATTTTATTAATGGCTTAAGAGTAAAATTTATTTTAAATATATGAAATGGTTAAGTTTTTAGCCACAAAAAAATTTAAAAATTTAATAACAAAATTTTTTTTTAAAAAAAAAAAAAAAAGATTTCTTATCAAAAATCCTACAACTAAAAGGTACAAAAGATCACTTGATATTTTAGATTATTATACTTTATCTTTCGAGACAATTATTGATACGTGTCTAATGTTTACGAAAAATATTTATCATAACGGTTATTACCTGTGAATTATTGTATTGATATTATGTTATACAATGTTATAGACAGTCGACATATCTTAGTATGTTGTATTATTCATTTATTTTGACTCATTGGTTTATGTTTCTTGTTAGAAGATTTTATTTGGTGCATTGTAAGACTATGCTTAGTACATTATATTGGTCATATTTATTGGTTTCACTTACTGGCTTGCACTCAGTTTTACTTGGTTTACAGCTAGTTCACATTTGTTGTTTTTATTTTTTTAGGTTTATATTTGGAATAATATTCTATTATTATTGTATTTTTATTTAAAGAAATTGTTTTTAATGTTTATTATGTAATTATTAATAGAAATTGTTTTTAATGTTTATTATGTAATTGTTAATAGAAATATGTTTATTAAAAAAATACTTTAGAAAATAAAAATAAAAAATAATTTTCAGCTAATCTTTTTATATAAAATCAATAATGTATTTACTATTTACTATAGTTAATATTCAATATTTCAAGCTCTATTTATTAATGCCATATTTATTCTATATTACTCTATAATTTCATATTATTTTATAAGATGCTATACCTTTTTTTTGTATCAATATCTTAACCCAACCTTAATCATTAAAATACATGAATAGTATTTTTTTCTATAGTAAAAAGTTTTGTCCTCTGTGTATTGTACTAAAAGTACATTCTAGCTTATTGGATTTCTTTAATTCATCAAGTTGACTTAAAATTAAACTTCTTGGATCAATTTTTGGATCGTCATACTTGATATGAATTAAAAAAATATTGAGATTTTGTAAATTATGAAAACTAGAAGAAGGAGAAGCTATAGATTTATCAGACAAGTCACCTTTTTGATCCTTTGATTTTACATTTGAATAATTATTAATTAGCTTTTGAAGAACCAATAATTCTTCAATCACATATTGGGGTGATAAATGGCCATATAACTCAGTAGCTTTACGCGGACCAGGGTAAGAACATTCCATTAGTATAGTGTTTAATTTATTTTCTGCAATTAAATATGCAGCATGCTGCCAAACTTTAAAATTATATTGTTTTTTTGATACAGAATCTGCTTCAAAATCTCCAAATATTAGTATATTGTCACCTTTAGTATTTGATTTAAAAAAATATGCAGTTGACTTCATAAAACGACCATGGGATAAAAGAAAGGATAGAACTGAAAGATTTGTATTTGGTATATCAATGTACATTTGATTGTTATAATTAATTGTTTTATGAGCTAAATCTAAATCAGGAAAATTTAAGTTTTTTGAATTTTTTATTGTACTTTTTGAATTATTTTTTTGATTTTTTAATTTTAATGTTTCAGTTTCAATAAAGTTTTGAGGTAGTTTATTTTTTGAATTATTAGACAATTCTGAAGTTTGTTGTACTGGTATTAATTTTGTAAAATCAGGATTTTCTTCAACTGGAGTTAATTTTTTAATATGATATAAACCTAATTTTGGAAATTTTCCTTCATCAGTCATATTTGGCCAAATAACATAATTAAAGAGTCTATCTCTTATTCCTTCAATAGTGTGTTCAACACCATATAAGAATTTTGTAGCATTAAATGAAATTGCAGAAGAATTTATGGTAAGACCAAGACAATGATCTAAATGAGGATGAGTTACAAATATTGAACCAACATATTTTTTAAAAATATGTAAAGCTTTTTTCCAAACAGGATCTTGTAGTGAATCGAATATTGAATCAGGGAATGGTGGTGTTGAATTTGTAAATAAATGAGGATTTTCTAAATTATTATTATCATCAAAGAATTTTCTTTTTAAATTTGGATTAGAGATATTTGATTTATTTTTTTCATTAATTTTTGAATTTATATTTAAATTTAATTTAAAATTTGAATCATCTTGTGTAGAATAAAAATCTGAACGTGTATCAAAATATTTTGATAAAAGTTTATTATCAGATGATGAATTATTTTTAATATTAAAATTAGAAGAATTACAATAAGAATCAATAAATGAAGATCGATATTGTTCTTCAAGAGTAACACGTATTCCTGTAAGTAAAGACCCAGCCTCTACTGCAATGATTGAATTTTTATCCCATGGAATATCTGTAGATTTGAGTAAATATCCTGAAAGATCATCTTCAAATGGACCTCCTCCGGAACCCTGTGTGTTAGACAATATTTAACTAGACAATATTTAACTAGACAATGTTTAACTAGTGTAAATGAAAAAAAAAAAAATAGAGTACATAAAACTTACTAGAACTATTAACTGGAAAGCAGGGATTTTAATTTTATTTTCCATTTGAGTGTTATATTGTGTTATATTGTATATTATTATATATTACAATTATATATTATGACCTATTTACTACAAATTCATATGTGAAGTAAAAATAAATAAAATATATACTAAAACTAATACTGAACAGTTACTGGAAGATAAATAAGTTTGTTTAATTTATTCTTAATCTACTTTAATTTACTTAGTTTGTTTAGATCATTATAGTGTATTTGTTTATATATGGATGCGCATCTATTTGTTATTGTTATATTATTATATTATATTTTATATATTATACCTATTCTAAAGAAATCTTGTCTGCAGTAGTACTATAAACTAGTATTAATTTTTCTTTTTCCAATAAATTCGGTCGAAATTAAACCGCAAAACGTAAACTTTTCTGAGTAATCGTTTAGTAAATGTGCAAATCGATGCTGGGCGCGATAGTTACTAATTGCCAATGTCTGATACTGTGGATATAAAACGTACAATATACATACATTCACATACATTCACATACAATACATACAATATACATACAATATACATACAATATACATACAATATACATACAATACACATACAAATTTACATACAATACACATACAAATTCACCTACACACACACATACACACACACGCACTTGGCTCTAAGGCGTATTTACCCTAGTTTATCAATAACCTACCGCTGTTGCAATCTTGCAGATCAAATTAGTGTATACGAAGTTGCAAGTTATCTTGAACAGCTTGTATAGAAAGCAATTTGTATTAATGTGATTGAGTAAACTAAATAAACAATAATATTATATAGTAGTATATTTTTGTAATACTTTAGAATCAATAATAGATAAAATTAAATGTATTGGAGATGAAAATTTTATTCCAGCAAACAACTATTATAGTATAAAAAATAGCGATTAAGGAAACTAAATTTAACTTGGCAAATTTAAAATAAACTGTATTATAGGTTTAAGATGCGATTATATATTTTATGGTAAAATTAGAGAATTGATACTAGATGGTAAATGACTATTTGATTGATTGAATAATTTATTGTTTATATTATTGTATTTATTAAAATTATGATATTTTAATATTATTGTATTTAAATTATTTATATTTGTTATATTATGATATTATTTATATTATTTATATTATTTATATTATGATATTATTTATATTATTTATATCTATTGTATGATTTTAAATTATATTATTTATATTTATTTTTATTTTTATAATTATATTTATTATGGGAATTGATAATGCCAGCCGACCTTTTTCGCCTGTACAGCCGAGTTTAGGGTTTACGTAATTGATTTATAATAAATTACCTACCATATATAGTAATTATTTAGAAAATAGGAAAATGCCTAGTTTTAATTAAAGTATAGTGGCATAGATACATATTTATTTAATTGCAGCAGTCATTTAGTCAATTATTATATAAT
>JAJLXO010000272.1:17277-40026 GCA_030571375.1 Botryozyma mucatilis | reverse complement strand
TTTTTTTTTTTTTTTTTTTTTTTTTTTTTTTTTTTTTTTTTTTTTTTTTTTTTTTTTGTGGTATCCATAACATATTTTTTCTATTATATTAATTTAATCATTCATTGTAATGATAAACCAAATAATTTGGTAAACCAAAGGCTTGGTAATTAAGACGTTTAACCATTTTTGCAAAACCTTCTGTTTCAATTAAATTATAAAAAGCAAATGGAGGGAACATAGCACCGTCTCTATGTACTTCAGCTTTGACTAATAATACACCACCACCTACACCATCTAATGGCATTTCAATATTTAATTCACCGTCAGAACTATATTGATAAGCCATCAAAGTTCTATAGGTAGGAAGTTCTTCATAACCTTCTAAAAGTAAATCATCTTCACCCATAGATTGAGCTAACTCCTGTGCTTGCTCAGAATCTAACCAATTATTAAAGTCATAAGGTCTGATTTTTTTTTCCTTTTTACCATCAGCTAATAGTTCTTCGTATCTTTGAAATACATTAGGAGCAATAACATCTTTATTGTGTAAAGCCAAATCTTCAATAAGAGTTGGTGGTGTTTCAACAATATCTCCATCTAGCCAAAGAACCCAAAGTATTTCTGGATCAAGAGTAGTAAATAATAAGGAATTTCTTGCACGAGCCATTACTGCTCTTCTTGCACCTTGAACAGCAAGAGCATGTCTTTCTTTTTCATTATTAGGTACTACTGTATCAAAATCTTGTCTAAGAATTGTTACTTTATTAAATCTATTTTTTCGATTGGATTGCTTTTGATAATTATTTACTTTTTCTTGTAAACGTGAATAAGCTGCATTACCTTCTCTATTTTTTGGTAAAATAAAGCCCAAATCAATAAGGTCATGTGGATATTTAAGATTTATAAGATTTGACCAATATTCATCATAAAATCTACTTAATGGAGTTAAAATTAATATTCTTTCTTGACGATCAGCTGGATAGGCTGATGTTTCTAACTCGTTTAATTTTACATGATGAATATTTTGTAAAACGTTAAATGATGAACTAGGTGATCTTGGAGGTGATTTTATCATTGATGATGTTAAATAAGTAGCCCTTTGATGAGGAAATATTGAATCTGCACAAAAAAAATATAAAAAAAATAATACAACACAAACTAGAGTACAATAATATGAACTTCTTTTATTTCCAAGAAAGTTTGTGACTCCTTTAAAATCAGAGTTCCCATTTAATCCATCTGAACTATTACCGAAACCTCGCGCCGCTTTGGACCTGACGCGAAGTAGGGCCGATCTTAGACGCATAAGGTTTGAATCTTTTCAATTATTTTATATAGAAATATAAAAAAAATATGGAATATTTATAGTATAAAAATATTTATAAAAAAAAAAAAAAAAAAAAAAAAAAAAAAAAAAAAAAAAAAAAAAAAAAATTTAATTTAAAATTTTGAAAGAGTGCAGAAATCTAAATACAGTTTATTTACAAAAATAAAAATAAAAAAAAACAAGTGTTAGAAATTTTAAAAACTAAATTATTACTAAAAAAAAAAAAAAAAAAATAAAAAGTGAAAAACAAAACTTTGAAATTTGTTTCTGTTCGCAACCTAAAATGGGAAAAATATGTATGAATATTTTGGTTTATAGTGTAATACGAAAAATATATTTTAAGGTAAAACCTTTAAGGAGGGTAATATACTAATAATATGATTTATTATGTAATAAACTCGTTTTTATACCAAATATTTGATTGAATTTAAACCTTTGTATAGAGATTGTTAGAATATATATATATTTATATACATTTAAGTTTTATGTATTGAAGTATGAATTGTAAACGTAGATTGTATTTTAGATATTTTTAATATCATGTAAATATTAAGTTAGTTTTAACGTGCTTTAACAGTAATTGGTATAATTTAATTAAATTATTTATAATTATTTATTCATTTTATTTGTTGGTTCATATTATTGGTATGTTTTAGTTTTTACACTTAAATTAATATGTGCTAGTGAATAACTTTTTATTAGTATTTATAAATTTATATTTTGTATTAATTTTCATGCTTTGTTGAAATTATATTGTATTGAAGTATATTCATGTATATTTGAAGTGTATATAGAATAGAATATATTGTCGCGTAAATATGCAAATAACAAATAAAAAATATACAATAAAAAATATACAAATAACGAATGTGTACAAAAATGTAATAAATTCATAATAAAAAAATAGGCTAATAAATAGTAATAAATAAATGTATAGCAAATACTTAGCTGTTAGTAAGCACTGTATACAATGAATTCTAGTAGAAAATGTTTAATATAGAAATGTCTATTTGCGTTAGATTAGTGTAAAAGAAATTATTTTTATTTTATTATTTTATTTATTATATTATTATATTATTATATTATTGTATTATTATATCATTATATTATTATATTATTATATCATTATATTATTATATTATTATACCATGTATTGTTATCACTATTGCCATTATTATTATTAATTGAAAATACCCTTATCGTCATGTATTCCATTAATATTAGTAAATCGAATTCATATATGTGTAAATTTTCCAAATGTAGTCTATATTATTTTATTTAAAACATATTCTAGTGTATTATTATGAGTACTATATTATTGTTTATTTTTTAATTTATGTTATTATTGTTATTAAATACAAAATGGCATATTGTTGGTACACTATGATATGCTTAATTATAAAATTCATAGTTTAGGTCCCTTATATTCTTTTAGAAGCGTATCATCAATCATATTAATTAAATCACTTAATAGCATTTATTATTTTAGTATATATTGTAGGAAATCCTCTTTTTGAAAATGTATTTTTTCTTCCTTTCAAATATATCAAATTACAGTTTGGCATATCATTTTTTTTTTAAAAAAAAAGATACTTAAAAGAATATAAAAAAAATCTTTATAAAAAAACTTATAAAACATAAATCAGAGTACTCATTCATCATGATTCAAAAAAAATCAGTAAAGTTTACTGCAAGAAAGCACAAAAAAAATCATTATCAACAAGATAAGATGGTTGCATATTTGCTAAACCGTACTGATATACCTTTTTCTGATGAAGAAGTTGAAAATAATTTGAAGATTAAAAAAATAAATAAAAAAATAAAAAATAGAAATAAAATTAAAATTGAAAATAAAAAGAAAATCCAGAATGACATTGAATTAAAAAATCTTTCCAGTATAACCCCCCTTGATCATATTCTTGAAAGTGGAAATGAAGCTGATGATGAATTATTGGAAGACTATGACGATTCATCTGATGACGAAACTGACGAAAAATATATCGCAGCTGAATTAGAAAATTTAAGACCTTTGTATTCTCAATGTGCTCGACCATTATTAATTCTAGTTGTAATGGCTTTATTAACAACTGAACCAATTGTAATTATAGATGGGAGATTAAAAACTCAAATATCTGACAAATTTGTTTTTGAAGATCTACCAAATAAAGCCTATTTGTACCATTATTTAGAAGAAAGAGCAATTAAATTCATTCTCAAATTTTCTACTTTTCATTCTATTTATCATAGAACAAAAATCAGTAAAATGAAAGGTGATAAAAGACCTGTTTGGTATAATGAAAATAACTATTATCATTATATAAATCATAACGCAAAACCAATTCCTGTTCCAGATGTTAAAGAGTCTTTAATTCATTATTTATACGCAATGTCACCTAAACTTTCAATCGAGGAAGCTAAAGAAATTCAAGTTCAATTCAAAAGATTATGCACTGCCGGAATTTCGATGAGCAATTTCAAAATTGCTTTAAAGGAAATGGTCTCGGATAATGAAAAACTAGTACATGATATTTTTGAGTGTAAACCAATTACTTCATATGACCCAATAAAAATGTTAGCATATTCAGCTCCTTGTAATTTTCCTCAGCACAAAAAAAAACCAAGTTCCCAGCTGTTAAATACAAAGTATACTACTAAGAATGGTATCCCAACTATTGGAGAGATTCAAAACGAACTTAATAATATTGCTGATGATTTGGCAGAAGATTCTCTTTCCGAATCCACAAAAGTAAGCTCAAAAAACCACAAGGAAAGTAAAAAAACTAGTACTACAATGGATATTGAAGATAACCAAGAATCTTATTCATTATCTGATAGTGCAACAATTCCTAGAACCACCATCATGAAAGAGACCTTAGCTGATAAACAATATCAGTACTATGCAGAAAGTGATGAATTAAAATATGATTCTGAATGTACAATGATTGATGTTTAATATTATTATAAAAAATAAATCATAGAGGAAATAAAATTTCAAATAAATATTTTTATTTTGAAATAAAACAAAAAAATTAAAAATTAAAAAACAAAAATCAAAAGCTTTTTTAACCGAAGTGTTTATATAAGTAAATAATTATATTAAATTATTATTATTTTAAAGAAAGTTAAAAAAAAAAAAAAAAAAAAAAAAAAATGTAGATTATATTTTTAATAAATTTTTTTAGTTTTATAACCAAATCTAGTTTTAAACTTAATGTAGTAGTAAACTCCAAACATATGAAAATAAATCAATTAAATTATGTAGATAAACTTAGAGGTATGTAAATCTTTTTTAAAAATAACTAAATATTAAGATCAATAAATAAGATATCTTTAATATATATTAGTAGAACATGATCAAAAAAATTAAGATTATGGTATGATATGACTATTAAAACATATTTATGATGGTATAATATAAAGTTAAACTATATTTAAAATTGGTATAATATAAAGTTAAACTATATATAAAATTGGTATAATATAAAGTTAAACTATATTTAAAATTGGTATAATATAAAATTAGATGGATTCTCGAGTGCTATTTATATATTAGAATAAAACTCATTTAATTAATAAGAATCCATAAATGAAAGCTTAACGACCGATATTAAAAAAAGTATCCATCAAATAAAAATAAAATGTAAAATTTTATCTATGGCGACCGACCCGACCTTTAGGGATATTAACAATCATTAAAATAATTAAAAAAATAGCTCGAATTGCAGTTACAATAATCAAATTAACATATAAAGTAATTGGTATATTTGAGTGTTTTTTAAATTCCTTTGAAAGATAAATTGCAACTCCGATATCAAATAAAAAAGGTATTGAAATGTACCAATGTCTATATTTATACTTATATTTGTCAAGAGCGAAACAAGATAGAAATAAAACTATGAAAACTATGAATAAACCTAAAGGAACACCAGAGAACAAAATGGACCCTACACGAGCAGAAGAAATATTATACATAAAACTATAATATATATTTAAAACAACTGCTGGAATAAAAACATGCGAAGCATTAATATCAAATACAAGCTTAGAATATTCTGGTCGAACAGCAGTTAAGATACTGGAAATTACAAAAATTGAAATTTGAGAATAAACTAAAGCAATAGTATATTTTTTTCCCCACCCAGAGATATCATTGCTTAAAAAATATTCAACATCTGAATCATCATCATTATTTTCAATATAGCCATAAGTATTGGCAGGATTGTTATAATAAACACCTTCTCTTAATTTAAACTGAGTAGTATTCAAGCCAAGTTCAGAATCACGAAGACCTTCCTGTCCCACAGAAGGTCTTGAGAAAATAGTCATTTTACGAGATTATTATTGTATTATTTATTAAAAAATTTTTTTTTTTTTTTTTTTTTTTTTTTGGTAACTGGTATATCAAAATGAGTTTTAGTACTACAAAAATTCAAATGTTTGTCAGTATATATAAATGTGTATAAACTTTATAAATATATATATTTTTTTTTCTTCCCATAAAAAAAAAAAAAAAAAAAAAAAAAAATGAGACCTATTTATTTATTTATTTATTATTTCAAAACTATAATATAAAAAAACACAATATAATCTTCAAATACTTAATGCCATTTAATAAAATAGCAACCATTTTACGGAAAACAATCTATTGTATTAAAACTGTAAAAATAAGAATATAAACATTATTATATACAACAGTCATTCGTCATAATACTTTGTTAAAAAGAAAAAGCAAAATATAGTAAATTTATTAAGCATATGTCAAAGCATTCTTGAAGGCATTAAGATAGATATTTATATAAAATAAAAAAAATTTGTAAAATTATAACTAAAACAATAGGTTAATATGATGATTATAATTTACTTATATGTTTAAAATATAAATGCGTTTAAAAATGCTTTTAGTATGCTATTAAAAAAAAAAAAAAAAAAAAAAAGGTCCAAAATCTCTTTTAAACTATGAGAATTTTTTAATGAATTACTAAAATTTAATTATTTTCTTGGTTAAAGAAAAATGAATTTTTTTACCGGTTATCGGGTACGGTTTTAAACTTTTTTTTGACGCTTTCGGCTAATATTTCAAAAATTAATAACAACAAGTAAAAGCTTATTAATTTAAGTAAAAATTTATAGCATATTTCAGTAATAATAATAATAACAATAATAATAATATAATAATAGTTAAAAACTAGAAAGGATTTTTTACTTTTTGTTAATTTTAGTGCTAATTGGAAATTTTTAAGGTGAATACTAAAAAAAATGTCTTCAAGATTTCTTCGAAGAAAACTTGGTGAAGATTTGTTAGAAAGTTCATTGAATAATCTTTCAAATAATAAAAACAAAGACAAAAATATAGCAAAAAGTGATAAAGTCACCCAAAATAATAACAGTATTAACAAAAAAGATGAAGAAATCAGTGAAGAAGATGAGGAAGATGATGATGAGAATAGTTTATCAAATTCAAACTTTTATGTGATTAAAAAATCAACTAGAATCAACCCATTTGCAATGTTAAATGATGATGATGATGATGATGAAGAGGAGGAAGATTCAAAAACAGAAAATGATATAACTCAAAGGGATTCGACTTTGGATAATGAAAATAATAGTGATAGTGAAGATGAAAATATTATTCGAACTAATAAAAATAAGAAAAAAAATAAAGCTAAAAGTAAAAAAAAACAAGGTAGAAAAAGTAAACAAAAAATTAATCAAAATATAAAACAAGAAAAAGAAAAAGAAAAAAATGATTTTAAATTAAATGAAGTTATTGAACCCGATGAAGTCTTATTATCAGATTTAGAATCTAAAATAGATTCTTTAAATATTAATGAATATGCTTGTTTAAAAGTAGATGAAAAAAAATTAGATCCAGATCGTGAAATGACTAAACAATTTGGTGCCGCTGTTGTAAAAGAACAAGAGAGAGAATTAAAACAAGCAGCTGATTCGCGATTGAGAAATTTAATAGGACAAAATGGTGTAAACGTTTTAAGAAGTAAATGGGGAGGTTCGGATGGCAGAACAATATTTAGTTTACTTAATAGAAAGCTTATTCTTTCCAGAATTAAAGAAAATTGGCCACCACATTTAACTAAAGACATGAAAATGATTTTATTAGATAAACCGTTATCTCTGAATTCGAATTCAAAAGCAGATTGTTGTTTCAAATTTGTTCATACAGAAGATTATGAAAAAAAGCAAAGAGAATTTTTCGCCTTAATACATTTAGGTGATCCAGAAGTTATGTCTGATTTTTTATCCGAAGTAGCACCTTATAATACAAGTACGCTTTTACTCATGTCAGATTATTTGCAATCTTCAAATGAACAATTGGTTGCTATGGACTTAATAGCTAGAGCGTTGTTTGAATTCAATCATGCTTTCCATCCAAGATTTGATCTTACTTTAGGTACGACTCGATTACCTACTAAATATTATGAAAACAGATGCTTTTACCTCACTGTGTTGAAATACATAAGATGTCTAAATCGTAGAGGCTTATATGAAAGTGCATTTGAATTTTCAAAATTAATATTACAGTTAAGTCCAAAAACTGATGATTATTTAGCGGGTATCTTTATATCATCTTTTGCATTTAAATGTTCTAAATATAAATATTTAATTTCTTTAGCTGATGCTAATTTTATGGCTGATAAGCAAGACTTATATCCAAGTATTCTTTGGTCTGCTGCACTTTCTCAATATATATTAATAAAATCGGATAATAGTTTATCCTCCACTCCAAATGACAACTTACATATTAATAAAAATAAAAAATCGAAAATAATTAAAGAAAATAACATGTTTGAAGATGCTAATTATGATGTAGATGATGATCCTCAAGGACGACTTCATTTATTTTTATATGATGCTATTAAAAATTTCCCTTGGGTTTTCTATGAGTTAATTAAAGTGCATCTTTCAGAAAATGACATTCCATCTACTCTAGTTCAGTTTGCAACTCCACCAAATTTATATGCGCAAATGATGTTAAAAATCTATATGGATATGACAACCGATTTATGGTCTTCTGAGAATGGGAAGTCATTGCTAAGGTTTGCTTGTGAATTATTTTTCCGAAAAGACTCAGAATTTTTTGAAACTATTTACTTGGATATTGCTGAAGATTATTTTGTAGAAACTACAAACACTTTTCCATATCCTGTAACCAGTTCTTTAGTTCGTAATCTTATCCGCTATGCAATTATTTCAAATCAACCCGAAATTATTGGTATGATACCGAGATACTGTTATGAAGAAGTTATATGGGATGATGATCCTATTCCTCCTATGGATACTGATCCATCTGATTATGAGGTTTTACAATTAAGGTATAAAGATTTACGCGAATGGGCTAATAGTTTATCAACTTAGGTATTTTTGGATAAGATATTTTGCTAGAATATATTAAAAAGACTTTTATTGTATTTCGATATTACAAAAATGGGACTCTTTACTTAGGAATTAGTTAAACTTTAAATATTAAACATTTGATTGCGGTAAAAACAATAAACATATTTTATTTTACAATTTCTCTTATTCTAAAATACTTGCTTTTCCATTATTTCTGATTATCCTTGTCCCTAAAAAAAAAAAAAAAAAAAAAAAAAAAAAAAAAAAAAAAAAAAAAAAAAAAAAAAAAAAAAAAAAAAAAAAAAAAAAAAAAAAAAAAAAAAAAAAAAAAAAAAAAATAAAGGAAATATAAATCAATTAAAAAAAATATAAATTTTTAAAAAATGTCAAATGAATTAAACATGCTTATCGGCTTGTATTATTTCTTGATGAATGTTTATTTTTAGATTCTAACTTTAGTATTTCTTCATATTTGTCATTATTTTGTTTATCAGTATCGAGTATTTCTTCTAATGCAGTTTGAAATTGTAAAAGAACATTAGGAATTATAGCTTCTAACTCAAACGTTGAAATTTCGTTTCTGTTTGCCTTATTATATTTGTTCCCTGATCTACTCGAAGAATTATTATAATAATTATCACTTATAGAATCACATTTTTTCTTTAAACATTCGTCTAAAGCTTGAAGCCATGCAGTAGGATCAAGATTTTCTTCTATTTGTCTAAGCTCCATAAAACACATTTCCATTTCAGCCTGCAATCTGGCATATTCTATCCTTGACGAAATATGAGATGGAACTATAATGGGAACCATAGGCGTTATATTAGGCATAGGCATGTGATTATTTAATTGCATTTGAGGTATTGGAATATTTTGTATTGGAGCAGCCCCTAAACCATATGTATAACCATAAGGGTTAGGGGTTGAATTATCTGGGGGTAAAAATTCTTGGTATGTATCTGGTGTATAAATATCTTGATATGTTGAATCAGAACAATATTTTAATTGACATAAGTATTCACAAATCATTCTTCTTCTATAAATTTGCAGTAAAAAACTATCTATTGCTTGTTGATAAATTTCAGAAAAATCGCCTGGGATCATGAATTCCCCTTTATTATTCTTATTTAAATCTGCTATTTTCCCAGAATCATTCTTTCTATATTCCGAATTAATTTTATGTTTATTAAATATTTTTTTTTTTAAATTATTATTATACTTTTTACTTTCATTTGTTTTAAAATCGTTATTATAATATGTTTTCCGTATTTTTTGACTTTCACTCTCTTGTAATTTAGATGTTGAAGATGTAGATGGCAATGATAATGTATTGAAGGTTTTTTTAGGCACTGAGGTACTAGATGCATTTGGTAAATTATTTAAATCTTCCATTTTTTTATTCCTTGGTAATGGTCTACTATGTGATATATCTTGAAACGATGAGCATGGAGATGAGGAACGAAATAAAGGCGTAGACATTTACTTTTACCTGTCTATTTGCTTCTGTTCTTTTTTTATTCTTATTTATTATTCTTATTATATTCAAATCAATCTAAAAACACTTTTTTATTTCATTAATATATTTTCTTTATATATTGGAATCTTCTTAAAAAAAACTATTAATCATGTGGTTTTAAATCACAGAATTTCAAGATATTGTTGAGTAACAAAAAAAATTTACCATACTCAATTTAAGTAGGGTAATAAAATAAAACTAAAGTAATACCTACTCATTACAATTCCGGGTAAATATTCTTGAATTGATGATGGTCTGTAATTGTATGTAAAAAAACATAATATGTAAGGTAAAAGATAATTATCTTCAGAATAATATTAATGATAGTAATAGTATAGTTGTAATATCTATATGACTTTGGTAGTATGCTAATTTGGTTTTAACTGTAAAAAAAACAATTTTTTTATTTATTTATATTGCAAAAAAAAACACATAGTACATTAAAATTAAAAAATTTGTTGAAAAACTTCAATTATTTTCTTCTAATTATGATATTCAAATAAAATCACTTTACAAAAAATAATAATATATAAACATGTAAAATAAATAAATAAATAAACTAAAAATAAAAATATATTTATAATTTTATATATAATATGTATATAACTTGATTCTAAAATAAATATTGAAAATTTGCACTTTAATTCAAATTTATAACTATATTTAAGTTGTTTTAATCTTCCTGTTCTTAGGAACACGAATCAACCAATAAAGAAAAACAGCAGCTAATCCATTGAATAGTATGTATGCAATAAGTAAAACCATGTGCCACCACCTATCAGAATACTGTATACCAAGTTTAGCTAAATAAGTTGAAGTATCTGAGACGGTGCAAAATGAGCATTGACTTGTAGCATCAGGATTTGACAGGTAACCCCCATTTAATTGAATATACTCATTCAAATACTCAGCACAAGTACTTCCTTCTGAAGGGTTAAAATGCAAATACTCTTCGGAAGCACATTTTACAAATGAATTTCCAATTCCAGATGATAACATCCCAGAAACAAAATATGTTAATGGAGACACTCGATACATAAATATCCAAAATCTAGGCAAAGAAGAAGAAGTTATAAGTACGCCAGAAAATAATAAAGCCGCCGTAAATATCATATGTGCAACATGCCCAGCTGATTCTTCTCTTTCAAAACCAGCTATGCACATGTGGCCCATAGTTGTAGACATTAAAAACAACATCACAGCGTACAAAAACATCAATCCACCACGCTCGTGAACAGTATTCGTATATTCAGCATTTGTATAAAATCCAATAGGAAAATACCAGCATAGAAAAGACAAAGTTCCTGTAAAAATCTGCCAAGGAATTTCAGCAAATAATTCAGCACAAATAAAAACTGCCCACGAATAAGTTTTACTAGGACTTTCCCGCACTTCAAATATATCTCGCTGTTTTAAATATTGTGGAAGCATCTGCGTGATTAAACTAGTAAATATAACCGTATACATATAAACTGAAAGCATCATATTTTGCATTCCTTGTAATGTATTTTCAGCTTTAAAAAACGAAAAACCATTAAATAATGCAGAAATAATCGAAAGGGCCAGTTTTGCGTAAATATATCTTGGCGACCTCCAATATTGTTGCCAAACTCGAATAATAACATAGTAAAACTGAACAAAAAATGATTGTGCATATTCAGAGCTCTTCATGACTTTAATTTCATCTGTGGCAGTGAAAATAATTGCATCCTTTCCTCGTTTTTCTAATGCATCGAGCTCTTTTAGCACGTCTTGATACTCACTTGACTCAATCCATGCTTCATGATAGTCTCTTTTTGCAACAGATCCTGGTGCTGCCCCAACTACAGTCAACATCCATTCAGCTGGGTTTCCTTCTGCAGGACATGGATCAGCTCCCATTTTTTCAAAATATGATATAAGAGTCTTAGAATTTTCTCCAATATCTCCAAAATAAACTGTTTTACCTCCTGTTTGAAGAAACAATAAGCGATCAAAATGTTGAAATAAAATTGCTGAAGGTTGATGTATCGTACATAATATTGCTTGTCCAGCAAGTGCGAGCTTTCTCAATAATTGACAAATAGACCATGAAGTTTGTGAATCAAGACCAGACGTAGGTTCATCAAGAAAAAGTAACACTTTCGGTCTAGCAGCTAACTCTACTCCAATAGACAATCTTTTTCGTTGTTCAACATTGAGGCCTTCACCTCTTTCACCTACAATAGCATCAGCATACTCCTCCATTTCAAGAACTTTTATAACTTCCTCTACATAATCGAGCTTATCTTTCTTGGAAATAGTACTAGATTGCCTTAAAACTGCAGAAAATTCCAACGCCTCGCGTACGGTGGCTGTAGATAAGTGTAAGTCTTCTTGCTGAACATACCCAGTACTTCTCTGAAAAGAATCATCTCGTAATTTACCATCTACAAAAATTTTGCCACTGATTACTCCCATAGATACTCTATTGGCAAGAACATTTAACAAGGTTGTTTTACCTGCACCAGATGCACCCATAAGTGCGGTTAAAGTGCCAGGTTTGACCCATCCCGAAATTTTATCCAAAAGTAAAACATCCTTCTGTTTTAATGTAATATTATAACAAACATCCCGCCAATGAAAAACACTTTCGCTTCTTACAATAGTCGGCCTTCTATAGCTGTGAATTTTTTTTAATCTTAATTCATTTTCATCATCACTAATAACTGTCTCGTCATCATTATCAGTATTGGTATTTTCCGAAGATAAATTACTCATGTATCTAGATACTTGAAAAAGAACAGAAGAAGAATTTACTGCATTCTCATGAGCTCCAAGAGTATTTGTAGCAGAAGCTAGTATTGATTTTACTTCCCCTTGTTTATTACTTTCCTCGTCTTTCTTAAAAGATCCACCCATTTTTTTATGTAATCTTTTTGTCCGATCAAGGATACTCTTTGGGAAAATCAAAAATTCACCCTTAGATCTAGCACCACTAATACAATCAGCCGAAATTAAGTAAATGATTAAAAAAAAGATTGAAAATGAAAACAAAATCCCCCAATCTCGCCATAGATGTTTAGGATAATACCGGAATGATTGTGAAAGATAATCATTTCCCTCGACATATGATAAGCCCGCAGAAGCTCCTACTACACTACAGATATGCTCATTTGAAGAAACGTTACTATACCCTTGGCCTGAAGGCACAAACATGGCACATTCAAATTGTCTATTTCCAAATTCATTCACAATCATAGCCTCGTATGCATAAGCTAATGGATTAATATAATTTATCCAACGTCCCCAGCCATGCATGCTTTTAGTTGGAATAATGAAGCCAGTATAAATTGTCATAGCAAGAACAACAATTGCGCCTGGAGCAAATGCTTGTGGTAACGATTTTGTATATGTTCCTATTGTTCTAAATAAATGAGACATTGTCAAAATAGATGTCATCGATATCAGGAAATAAACGAAAAAATGTCCAACAGTACGCCTCAAGTTTGATAAAAAATAAAGTGATAAATTAAATGCTACTGAAACTATTATTTTAGTTGGAATCTCGACAATAATGCTGGCTAAGGAATATGCTGCGGGACGATAAAGAGCTAAATCATGGTGTTTTTCAACTACTTTTCTTCCAACAAATAATTGTACTATTTCTAACAAACAAGACAGTGAAGAATACAATAAAGCAAAAAACAATATAGAAGATCTAAAGTAAAAAGTTGAGGTATCTTGCCGCATATTATAAAACATAGAGCCAATTATAAGACCCATAATAAGATTAGTGCTAACAATAACATAAAACACAGACATATCTCCTCGTTGATTTTGAAAGCCACGAATAGTAAGAGCTTTCACTTGCATCCAAAAATTTACCGTATAGGACGAAGAACTTCCAGCGCCTTTTGCTTGTGTAGCATGATGCGACTCTCTAAACAATTTGTATCCTGTCGATTTAATGGGATTATCTTTTAAATATGCATCAATATTGTTTAAAAGTTCTTGACGAAGATTTGAATTCTTCCATCTCTCTGCAAACTCTTCAGCAGTACGTGGCACTTTATTTTCGTATCCTTTTTTAACAATCCTCTCTACAGGATTAGTAAGTGAAGTAAGAAAATCCGGAGTAGTTTGTCTTGGAGAACATTCGAATCCCATTGCCGTAAAAAAGTCCTTAGCTTTCTCTCTTGGCCCAAAATAAATTTCATATCCTTCGTAGAGGAGTATAACTTTATTAAAAAGATTATAAGCATCCTCAGATGCTTGGTAAATAGCTACTGCAGCAGTGTTATGAAGAACATCACAACTTATTTTAAGAGCCTTTACAAACTCAAAAGCGTTTGCCGAATCCAAACCTCTGGTAGAATTGTCCCAAAGTTGGAAAGGAGCACCACATAAAGAAATTTCCGCAATAGAAACTCTCTTACGTTCGCCACCTGACACACCTCTAATGTAGTCATTACCAACTTTTGTGTCAACGACGCGACTTAAGCCAAACATGGCCATTATAACATCGCGCAAATGCTTAGCAAACAATTTTCTAGTTACCCAAGTAAATCTATTGTGTGGTACACGTAATTTTGAAGCAAATAATAATGTTTGCCCAACAGTCAAATTAGGCAGATGATTATCATCCTCAGCGTTGTAAACAACTTCTCCTCTAAAGTGTCGTCGAATTTGACTCTGGGTTATGCCCTTATAATTAATCTGAGAATCTTTATCAACTTTAAAACCATATGTTCTAGCTCCAAGAGTTTTCAAGAAAGTTGTACATCCAGAACCTGGTCTTCCCAAAACAATTAAAAGATCTCCTTGATTCAAAAGACCTTCGAAATTTCTAAGAATGTCTATTCTTGATCTACCCTCAGGTCCTCTTAAAATATTTTTAGTTTTATCAAGAATGTAGCAAAGATAAGTTGATACAGTTTTTTGATAAAGAATATCTGAACCATATCCATATACATTTAAATTTTTAAACGCTACAGACAAGTAACGTGGCTTGTATTTGTCAGGATCAGAGGTTATGATATTATAAACGGCTCTAATCCATTCTTCAGGACTAAAATTTTTTGAATGTGGATCTAGTTTTGGATTATCTGTACCTAAAAAAGTTTGAAGCATTGCTGAGGTGGGAATATCTTTAGGATGAGTTGCATTTTCATTAGAATAATGGGCATCTATATAAGAATTATTAAAAGATTCAGCATTAAAGTAAACCGACTCTTCACCAGGAGATGAAGAGGTAATAGTTCTTGCTAGAGCCAGGACGTCATTTCTTGCATCTTCAGGAAGATTGGTTTCAGATTTATGAGCATCTTTATCTTCTTGTGTGTTTTCATATGTACTTCCTTGATGTGTTTCTTGCTTTTCCTGCTCTTCAGTTATGTTTGTTTGAGACATTCTCTAACGTCATTCACAATTTTATTAATAATAAATAATAATTAAAATAAAAAGTGTATAGTCTTTTGATATATATATAATCAAAATAAAATAAAAGCCAAATGATTTATAAACTTTAAGATTTGTTTACAGGAAAAACTTCAAAATTAAAGCAAAGTTTTGGTTTTTATGAGATATTGAAATATAAATCACAAAGAAAAAATTAACAATAAAATAATCAAATTATATTGTTTATGGCAAAACTTGCAAAATTTTCTTTAAAATAATTCTAAATGTTCTTTTTTTTAAGCTTAAAATTCCAAATTCCAAATTCTAAATTCTAAATTCTAAATTCAAATTTTTATTCTCTAATTACATAGTAATGTAATACCAATCCAGACAAAACTTTCTTTCTTTTCTGTATAATAAACATTTTTGTTAAATTTATGTGCATTAATTTTTAATATGTAGACCAACTAGTTAGCATAAAGTAGAAAAATTAATTTCTAAAAGCATCCCAAACAAAATTCCTTCATATGTAGTAAAATATATTATTAGCTAATATAAAATTATTATACTGATAAATAAAATTTATTTTCATCATTACTGATAAAAATTATATGCTTGCTAAATTAAATAAACGAAAAACAAAATAAATAAATAAATAAACAAACAAACAAAAACAAATAAAGTTCATTTAATCTGTCCCCGGATTTTTTTTTTTATTTACTTAATAAGCAAAAGAAAATAATATATTATAATTTACCCGGAATATATTATCTTTAAATAGAAGACATTATTTTTTATAATGTGGACACCACCATTAAATTACTATGACAACTAAATACACCCAATATCCACATTTACTGAAAAAGGAAAAACACCAATATTTCTTTTTAAATACACAGTTGTTTGTAGTTTTTGATTTATTGAATTAGATTAAATTTTGTATGGGAAGTTTGTTTAAGGATCACGGCAAAGGTAAAGAAATAGTATCGATTTTTACAATATTTGTATTGAATTATATTTTCTATTATATTGTATTATATTATACTGATATATTACACTACTTATATTACAGCTTTATCAGTTATAGTGTTCATTACAAGACCTATATAATTCTTTACCATTTAAACACCTCTAACTTATAGATATCACATTCATACAAAATGGTGTATGAGGAAGATGACAATAGCTCGGTCTCCAGTTATGGAGATCGTACAGAAATGTTTGATGGACCAGTTTCACAATCAATTCCTTCGTCTATTTCGGCATTTCCACATAGACGAAGATCAAGTTCTGCACATAGTTTTCGTTTTTTTTCTCAAGAAGAAGTAGATAATGCACAAAGTGGATCAGAGTTTGGTGACGATTACTATGAAGATGAGTTTTCTGATGAGCAAAGCGTTTATAGCTCTTCTTCAAACTTTATTTCACAAGAAGGTTATATGAACAATTCTAGATTTCAAAGAAGAAGAAAACCAAGTCATTCAACTTCTAATAGTAGAATAAGATCAAGTTTTCACACAACCGACGATTTTGATGAAGATGATTCATATTATTCTAATAATCATAACAATAATCATGCTAATGAATTCTCTAGCAGAACATCACATATTAATTCTGAAGAAATACATGATGCGTTTCATAATAGAAAACATTCAGATGTTATACCAGATAGCGGAGCTGAATCACCTTTGTTATATGATGAAAGTAATAATGCTAATAATACAAATAATATTAATTCAAAAAATCTTTATCAAAAATTTTACATTGATGAGGAAGATTTAACTATTATAATAGCTGGTTATAAAACATCTAGAATTGGTTCAATGATTTATTATTTTATTTGTTTTTTCACTTTAGGTATAGCTTATTTGATTTTTAGATGGTTTCCTCGTCTTTCCGTTTCATTATATGGAACTAAATCTTCTCTTGGTCAATGCGACTGGGTTGTTATTGAAAATCAATGGGGAGAGTTGGCTCTTTTAGATGTTACAAAAATTCCTTATAATCGGAATTTGACAACAGTTTTTTCTTTTCATTCAAAAAAAGAAACAACCCATGAAGAGCATCAAAATACCAATAATAATAACTATTCTAATTATCATTCGATAGAAAATAATAATAATAATAGTAATGATAATAATAGTATTAACTTTGAAAACCAAAACAAATCTCCATCTGATATACAATTACCCTTTCTTCAGCTGTTCGAGTATAGATATTTTAGATTTATTTATGATCCGTTAGAAGATATTTTTAGAATGAATGGAGATTGGAAAGATGTTCAATGGAAAGATTTGCGTTATATTTCTGGAGGCATAGATGGATCTTTACATGATGATAGAGCATTAGCATTTGGTTATAATCTCATAGATATAAAAGAACAGCCTTTACTAACACTTTTATTAAATGAGGTTTTGCATCCTTTTTATGTCTTTCAAGTATTTTCCATAATATTATGGTCAATAGATCAATACTATTATTATGCAGCGTGTATTTTCTTAATTTCAGTGCTAAGTGTCGGTGATACTTTATTAGAAACAAGGAGAACAATGCGTCGAATGAGAGAATTGTCTCATTTTGAATGTAGTGTACGTGTTTTGAGAAACGGCTTTTGGGTTTCTGATTCATCGGAAGCTTTGGTTCCGGGTGACATTTTTGAAGTTTCAGATCCTAATTTAACAGTTTTTCCATGTGACGCAGTTTTATTATCTGGAGATGTTATAGTAAATGAAAGTATGCTCACGGGAGAGTCTGTTCCAGTTTCAAAAGCCGCTGCTTCTCAAGACTCACTTGAAGAGTATGTGGAAACTCCAGGAAGTGAATTTACAAATAGCATGGCTAGACATGTTCTTTTCTGTGGCACAAAAACTATAAGAGTACAAAGGCCTGAAAGAACATCAGATAACGAGGACCCGGTTGCACTAGCTTTAGTAATACGAACTGGCTTCAGTACAACTAAAGGAGCTTTAGTGAGATCTATGTTGTTTCCCAAACCAGCTAAATTCAAATTTTATAGTGACTCATTTAAATATATTGGAATGATGGCTGGAATAGCAATATGTGGTTTCATTATTTCAACTATTGGATTTATTGAAATGGGATTACCAGTTGAATTAATGATTTTACGTGCTCTTGACTTGATTACTATTGTCGTTCCTCCTGCACTTCCAGCAACCTTAACTATTGGAACAAATATTGCTTTGTCAGAACTACGAAAGTTAAAAATTTATTGCATTAGTCCTAGTAAAGTTAATGTATGTGGCAAAATCAGTTTAACATGCTTTGATAAAACTGGAACGTTAACGGAAGACGGCCTCGATGTATTAGGTGTACATGTGGTTGATATGCCGAATAACACATTCACTGGTTTACTTCAAACTGCAAAAGATACTATGTTGGATCCATGTTTTGCTAATTCAAATTCGCCTGATCTTACAAAAGATAAAAATAATTTTTTAACTCAAAAATCATCTCGATTAGCAATGTTACGTGCTATGGCTACATGCCATTCTTTACGTTTAGTTAATAACGAGTTAATTGGAGACCCACTTGATTTTAAAATGTTTAACTTTACAAATTGGGTGTTAGAAGAAGAAGGACACAAGTTTTCTGCTCCTTCACGGAATCCTGAAAGTGATCATCCTGAAGTTGATGTTCCCCCAGAGTCAATGAAAATTATACCAGCAGTTGTCTATCCACCAGTTGACGAAAATATGGCGTCTGCAAATGGAGCTTCAGTGGATACAGAAAGAAATGGTGCGATAGCTATAATAAGAAGCTTTGACTTTATTTCAGAGTTAAGACGCATGTCTGTTATAGTTAAATCATTTGAATCCAAATCTGCACAAGTATATGTTAAGGGTGCACCAGAGATTATGCATGAAATATGCCGACCAGAATCATTCCCTGAAAACTATGAACAAACTCTTTATTACTACACTCATAAAGGTTTCAGAGTGATAAGTTGTGCATGTAAAACAATAAAAAATTTGCCTTGGTTTAAAGCTCAAAAGTTATCAAGAGCTGAGGTTGAGTCTGAACTTGATTTTGTAGGATTTATTATATTCGAAAACAAATTAAAAGAGGCAACTACTCCAATATTGTCAGAACTTCGTAATGCATCAATTAGATCCGTTATGTGTACTGGAGATAACGTTTTGACAGCTATTAGCGTTGGAAAAGAATGTGGTCTTATTCCATTGAATTCTTTAGTATTTGTTCCAAAAATTGAAAAACAATCATTAACCCACCATACAACAGAAACCTCGTTTAATAATTTAATTAAATGGGAGAGTATAGATATTGATGGCTTATACTTGAAACCTCATGACCTTAAGCCTGATAAACCACCAGCAGGGTGCTCTTTAACTCATGCAGAGATTCAAAAAAGATATACTGTAGCGATAACTGGAGATGTATTTAGATGGCTTTTAGAATACGCGGAAGAAAGAACAATTAGACGTATGCTTCTCAAGGCAGACATTTTTGCGAGAATGTCGCCGGATGAGAAAAATGAACTGGTGTTGAAATTTCAAGAGATAGACTATTGTGTAATGTTTTGTGGTGATGGCGCAAATGATTGTGGAGCATTGAAGGCTGCCGATGTTGGGATTTCTCTTTCTGATGCGGAAGCAAGTGTTGCAGCACCATTTACTAGTGGAGTTTTCGATATAAGCTGTGTGCCTAAAGTAATCAAACAAGGAAGATCTGCTTTAGTTACGTCATTTAGTTGTTTTAGATTTATGAGTTTGTATTCTGCTATACAATTTATATCTGTTAGCTTGCTTTATTCACGTGGGACAAATCTTGGCGATTTTCAATTTCTTTTAATTGATTTAATTATAATAGTCCCAATTGCTATTTTTATGGCTTGGTCCAAACCTGCACCTTTCTTGTCAGTAAAACGGCCGAACGCTAATTTGATGTCTAGAAAGGTTATCATTCCTTTACTTGGTGAGATCTTTATTTGCGGCTTTTTCCAATTTATAATTCGTCAACAAGTTAAAGAACAAGATTGGTATATTGCCCCAAGGCCTGGCACTGGCGATGATGACGTTTGGAGTTCCGATAATACAGTACTATTTTTAATGTCATCATTCCAGTATATTATTATAGCAGCAGTTTTGTATGTTGGTGCACCTTTCCAATTATCGATGATATATAATTACGCGTTCATTTTTACTGAAGTATTTTTGTTTTTACTGTTATCCTGGCTTGTTATTTTTCCTTCGACACTGGCTACTAATATTCTACAATTAACTTGGCTTGGTGCTGGTTTTAAGGAGTTTATTATATTTATGGCATTTGCAAACTTTGTTTTTTCAAAGCTTTGTGAGGATTATATTTTCTCTTTAATAGAAGATATGATTGTTTTACTTAGAAGATTAATAACAGGAAAGCCAAAATCGAAGAGAAAGTTGTATAAACTTTTGCTACTAGAAGACTTGGAAACGGTATGATTATTTATGGTTTGTATTATCTATTTATTTGTTTTTTTTTTTATTTTTAGAAAAAAACTTTGGTTAACCTTTTTGCTATTTTTTTTCTGTACTATTTGGATGATCTGTTAAATAAGAAAGTAATTTAATAGAGAATAAAGATAGACATTATAGATTTATAATATTTTAATAGATTATGTATGTAGGACAATTGTTTTTTTGAATTAAAACTTTTTAAAATAAAAATAAAAAAACGTCTTCTAGTAATTGAAATACGACTAAACCATATTATCATAATATGCTACTATACAATAAATTATATTATTTAATTACATTAAATTAAATTTAAATAAAATCTGATTGAAAATGCCAACAAAAGATACTGAAAGTTTATACTAATATATTCTAATTATTTATGTTCTTCCTTGCTGTGAGCATGTCCGTGAGAATCCCAAGGATGTTCAAGACCCTTAAAAGTTAAAATATGTTACACAGAAAAAAAAAAAAAAAAAGAAACAATTATTTCATTTAAATAAAAACAATTTTTATTTTATTTTATTTATATTCACACTTACAAACATAACTTTTCCATCCTATAATAATGTAACAACATAATAAATAAAATATTGTTAAAATTGTTAGTTTTTTACATAATTAACGAAAAAAAAAAAAAATAAAATAAGAATAAAATTATGCGTACCGTTTTAATTCTATAAAACATCCAAAACCATAAAGTTGCGCCTAGAAATATTGAACCATATCGATAAAAAGCTCTTGGTGGATGTGGTTTAGCAACAATTGTGTGAAATTTGGTATCTGCATGATGCCCCCCAGACATTATGATTGTATTTATTAAAATCAAAAGAAAAAAAAAAAAATTCAAAAAAGAAAAAATCTTTGAATTAAAGACTTTAATATTTGTAAAAAGAAATTCGTTACTTGTGTTGACTTTTTAATTATTATAAATTCGAATAATAAACTTTATTTAATATTTAATATTATCATCATTTACATAATTAAATTAGCACGAACTAATAATACTTTGAAAATTGGTTGCTAAGAAAAATCCTAGCAACTGGTTCAAGTTTTAGTTACTGACTGGTTTTGGCCAATCCTATAAAAATAATATATAACCCTAATATTTTACCCTGCTCGTTGTTAAGGTTTTTTTATAAGAAATAATAATATCCAGCCCTCAGGAAAGGGTATTTGTATATTTATATTACTTATTTGGGAAATTAATTAAATTGGTTAAATCACATACAAATAAATAAATCTAAATCATACTTAAAATGAAAAAAGCATATAAATGAAATTCAATTCTTTCACGCTACAATTAGTTGCTTACTATGTAAGATTTTTATATAAGTATTTATATATATAGTATTGCTTAAAGTTGTTTTTAATGTTAATGTCTAATGAATTGATCTATAAAATATTATATTGAAATATATTTAATTTTTTTAAAGAATTTGTAAATTGTGTTATCAGATAGACAAAATTATTGTAGAAATCTTAGCTTTTAGTGACGTGTGAATTTATATCACTTTAAAATGTGAATTTTTATTTATAACATGAGAAAATAATAAACTTTTAATAGATATACATTGATATCAATTTTTATAGTTTTATGCGATGATATAAATAAACTCAAAAAATGACAATACGGTTTATAAAGTAATTCTGAATTGGACTTTAGTTTCCAAGTTCAATTTAATAGTATTTGATTTTAAGTAAATTTTTTTTTTTTTTTTTTTTTTTACTTTAATACATAA
>JAJLXO010000272.1:0-10298 GCA_030571375.1 Botryozyma mucatilis | reverse complement strand
TACGGTGGCCGTGGCCGTGGTGGCTATGGTGGACGTCGTGGTGGTTATGATGATCGTGATAGAGGACGTGGATATGATGATCGTTATGGTGGTAGAGATAGATATGGCGGTGGACGTGGTGGCGGTCGTGGTCGTGGTGCCCCTCGAGGGGGTAGCCGTGGCCGTGGCGGCTATGGCCGAGATCGTGACTATGATCGTGACCGTGATCGTGATCATGATCGTGATCGTTATTAGAGTTATCACACACTATGGAAAAAATCCGTCTTGTTTAAAAAATGAATTTGAATTATAAGTTGAATAAGAATGGGCAAATAAATGTTTTTAATTATTGAATATTTTCTTTCTAAATTTTGTTGCAATAAAAAGAATATTAAAAAAATGTAATTAATAGTTTCTAAGTGGTAAATTTCTCTTAAGTTTTTTATTTTGACTGGTAAAAGAATTAAATGAAATAACTGTATCGATTGGTTTGGTTACCTGCTTTTTTAAACTAGATGAATATGTAGTAAAAAATATGTTTTTGATATTGTTTCATTTCGTTTTCTATTTATCACTCTTGATTAAATGATATGGTTTGATTATATTAAAATCTTAAATTGGTAGCTCGAAAAGGTAAAAAAAAAAAAGAAATGGAAATCCTTCCAAATTAATTAAATACAAAACATAAAAATGTGGTTTAAATCAGCTTGTTTTATTATATCTTCATGTAACTTAAAAAAAGGAGGTTGTATTATTTACGTTGGAACTTTTAAATGGTAGTTAAACAAAATATGGATATGTATATAAGGTTCAAATTTGGACATTGTATTATAAGAGTTTGTATTTTTATGACTTATTTATTAATCTATTTGTATTTTAGTGATTGTATATTTACATTATGGTGTTCTAAATTGAAACATAATTCTCTAATTGACGAGAAAACTTTCATTAACTTAAGTAATTATAAATTTTTAGGTGAAAAGGAACGTAATATTTAGCGTTTACAAAAACGCAAGAAAAAATAAAAAAATAAAAAAATAAAATAAAAAAATAGATGAAAAAGAATTGTGGACAGGAACAGTACTAAAACAAGAGAATAAAAAAAATGCATGCGTGATTGTCTCTAAAAGACAAAAAATAAATAACTAAATAACACATTTGGACATAAAATTTTAAATAAAAGCATCATCATAATGGATCATTATAAATAGTCGACAAGCAAAACAAAGCAATGAATAAATAAATAAATAATAAATAAATAAATCAACAACTAAATGTATAAAATAAATAAATGAATGAATGTATAAAAGAAACAAACTGATAAAATCAGAATAAATAAATAACCATAATAGGCAAATTAAAATAGTGTAAGACAACATGAATTTTATAGGATGACACAACATCCTGTTGAACTATCTGCATTACCTACCAGCAGTGATGCTCTAGTTGCTGTTTCAAAGACTCCGTCGACATTTTCCCCAGTCAAAGCTGAGCATTCTAAATATTTCCTTGCACCTATTTGTCTAGCTACAAGTTCTGCATCTGAAGGAGAAACAAATTCTAAACCTTTTTGATGCATTTCTTCTATAGCTACTGGATCAGTGCGCAAATCTTTTTTGAGGCCAACTAAAATTGTTGGTACACCAGGACAAAGTTGGTTTACTTCATTTATCCACTATAAAAAAGTGTTAATAATTTTACAATGTATAGATGATAATTGTTATAAATTTGTAAAATTTAACTTACTTTAGTAGTTACATTTTCGAGAGAATCAGGGGTGTCTACAGCAAATGCAATCAATATGCAATGGGATTTAGCATATGATAAGGGTCGTAAACGCTATTAGGTTAGATGTGAAAATGTATATATAATAAAGATAGTAATGTAGAAATGCAGTTAACGGTAGCACATACTTCATATTCTTCTTGACCACTAAAAAATAAATGTTAGTATTATATAAATAGTTTTAAATATTTTTTTTTTTGTTATTCTATAATAATATAAACTTACGCAGTATCCCATAAAGCCAGTTGTACTGATTTGCCATCCACCTATTTTGTTAGAAAATGTAAGTAAAGTAAAAATATAATTAAATGATAAATAATAAATTTCTTATTTAATCATTTACTTAATTAATTGATAAATAAAAAAAATCAATTATACTTACTCTGCAATCTGTGACATAGTTTTCAAAAACAGTTGGATGCTATTAATTAGTAATAAGTTTATATATATATGAATATATAAATAGTTATATGAATATAGCTATATGAATATATAAATATCTATATATATGTTTATTCATAAAAAATCATCGTACATATTCCTATTAATGTTAGTATTTGGTTATTCATATGATATATAATGTCTAATATCTGTTTAAATATTATATTATATAAATTTTTAAATTATGACAAACCTTTGGAAATTCTCCTATAGTAAAAACACAAAGTAAGGATGTTTTTCCACAAGCACCATCTCCAATGATGACTAGTTTTCTGCAATAGTTAGAGAAATGAAATAACACATATGGATAGAGATATATAATAAGTCATATGTATAATATACTATTAACACACCTTTTTATAACATCTCTGCTAGACATTTTGGCAAATTTATATGTATAACTAATATAAAAATAGTTTTTGTTATAAGTTTAGATGAGAAAACAAAAATAAGCGAGTATATTAGGTGTTGATTTTGTTTTTACATGTATGTACGGTTTTTATATGTATATATATATATATATATTATAAAATTATTCTTTTATTTATTATTATTTACTATGTATTTATATTTATATATTTTTCACATATATGGATGTACGTAGGTATGTATGTATGTGTATTTATAAGTATATATATTCGTAGTTGCATATGATGTACCTACCTATCTAAATTTATTTAATTAACGGATTTACTATTTGTTTACTTAAATATTTATATATACGTAAAACACTAGTATGAGAGTAAAAGTAAAAGCAAAATACAGAATATAATAAATTACAAGTTTCTATTTAACATATATATATATATTTATATATTTAAATTTTTATTATCTTTAAATATATTATACAATTTATTTGAGGTTTTTAACTATTACGATTTAATTATAGAATTCTTTTTTAAAAAAAAATAAACTCAACGTCTTTGTTTTCGTTGCATCATAATTATTTCATTTAATATTATAGCCGTTATTCTGAATAATTTATACTGTTATATAATAATTAGATAATTATTAAAATTTATTACGTTTTCCTTTTTCTTTTATTTCTATATAAGTTAATTAAAGAAAAATCTATTACGTACTTATGCAAATTTGAATTGTATATAAAATTTTATTTGACTACTATATATATATATATATATATATACATACATACATATATATACATATTTATATTTATATATTTGTGTATACTACAGAAGCCAACTGAATTAAATAGTATATCGTTGCTAAGCAATTGAAAAATAATTTTGTTTTTCGTTATAAACGTGTACAAAATACATATTTATTTCATTTTAATCACTTCTAGGGTTGATAATTTATATATATTTTATGATAAGAAATATATTTATAACGCAATCACACTTTTTTTTCTTATATTTTCATACAAAGCGTTTTATTTTTCCTGGTAACCACAGAAACATTTAATTCAGAATACTGTATATAATAATTTGATTAAATATATATAAAAATACATATACAATTAATTATTTTTTATTATTATAATTATTATATTTTAAATAAGATTTAATTATATTATTTTAAATAAATATATGTTATTAGTATTTAATTTGTAGTTATATAAATATACATATATATATATATATATACGTAGATATATACATATTAATCATTATTACACTCTTCTTTTACATTGTAATAAACAACCCTTCCCATACGGGTTTACAATGTTTTACATAAAATTCTCCCTTATTGCTCTGTTCTTTACCTTGTGGTTTTAAAAATAAATTAAAAAAAAAAAAATTAATTAATCAAATAACGAAAAGAAAAAAAAAGTAAATTTTAATAACGTGAAAAAAAAATTAAAAAAAAAAAAAATAATAATCATAAAAAATTAAAAAAAAAAAAAATTATAAAATTATAAAATTATAAAATTAAATAAAAATAATAATAATAATAATAATATTATTATTATTATTATTTAAAATTATTAAAAAGAAAATTAATTAAATTAATTCTAATAAATAATTTGTATAAACGTTTAATATATTAAACTCTTTTCCTATGCAAAATGGTATCTAGTGCTAAATCTTTTAGCTCAAGAGATGGCACAAGAACAATCACAGTAAAGAGAACTAAAATTTCTGCCATAGAGCAATCTTCTGGAGGTGCTATTCCATCTACAATACATGAGCTAAGAAATCCAGCTAATTTTAGACAAGAAGATATTATGAAAAAACTTGATGAAGATCATTTACCAGATATATTAGGAATGACAAAATCAAGTTCAGGTTCAAATTCAAACTCAAAGAAAAAAAAGAAAAAGAAACGTAAATCTGCTAACCACCATAATAACAATAACAATAATAATACTAATACTAATAATGATAATAATGAAAATAATACTAGTAATAATAATAATAATAATAATAATAATGATGATGACGATGACGATGATGATGAAAATATTCTTAATATTACTAATGATAGCATTAATCTCAATAACGTTAATCCTAACGCTCCTTTATATCCTCCTAATCATCGTCCTCTTTTGGATAGTACTTATAGTGTAAAAGCTAATATTAATGGCGTATCCGGTAATTTACAAAGAACAATTATTATTAATGATGATTATAGTAGAGAAGGATTACCTTTAAATGCCATTCCTGTATCAGCAATTTCTACTGCTACAACTTTTTTTCCTAATCCTTCCTCTTCTTCATCTTCTCCTCCTATTCCCATTCCTCTTCCTTTTACTTCTACAAAGTCATTAGGGAATCCAACTCCAAAACAACATCAACAACAACACCAACAATATCAACAACTTATCAATTCTGCTAATAGTAGGAATCATCCTTACATTCAACATTCACATATACATCATTCACATGCACATCATCCTTCCCCTCCTCCTCCCTCATCATCTTCCTCATCATCTTCTCCTGTACCTTTTAACTCAGCTACGGCGAAATTCTTTCATGATCCTTCTTCTTCCTCTTCTCATAGATTCATTCACAGGTCACAAAAATGTCCTCATTCACACAAAAATGAAAAGTTAACTGCTGGGAATAAAAATAACTCTCATTCGCATTCGCATTCTCATTCACACTATAATTTTAGCAATGAAAATTTATGGGATACGAGCACTGTTCAAGAACGCGCAAGAATTAAAGAGTTTTGGTTGTCTTTATCTGAGGAGGAAAGAAAAAGTCTTGTGAAGATTGAAAAAAATACAATTTTGAATAAAATGAAAGAACAACAACGGCATACCTGTAGTTGCACTGTTTGTGGACGTAAAAGATTAGCTATTGAAGAAGAATTAGAAGTATTATATGATGCTTATTATAACGAGTTAGAACAATATGCAAATGATGAAGATTCTTTTTTTCCAACTGTTCTAAATTCAAACTTTCCTAATCAACTTTTACAAAAACATCCGCACTCTCACAATCCAAACCATTCTCATTTTGATTCGCCTTCTTTAAAAATTTCTGTTAAAAAGAATGATAAATCAAATTCAGTTACTTTAGGAGAAAATAGTCATCCAAATCAAAAACCTATTACCCATTCCAATTCGTCTACTGCTAATGTACAACATCATGATAACGCTCGTCAGGCTTCTGCTACTGATTCAAATGGAAAACGTAATTTCACTCTGAATCAAAAAACAAATGTTAAAATTTCGCCGCAGATTGCTCATACTACTACTACTACTACTACTACTACTAATGGTACTTCTTCTAATAACAATAACAATAACAATAATAATAATAATAATAATAATAATAATAATAGTTATAGCAATAGTGCAAACACTAAAAATCCTACCGGTAACAGTAAGACTACGGTCACCAATACTACCAACACTAATGGTAATAATAACAATACTGGAAAAATTGCAAGTGTTAACGTGGATTCTATTGATCCGTTGTCGATTTTTTCCTTTGACTCAGCAAATATTGCTGAATCCGGGAAAGATGAAAGGCTTGCACATGTTGAAGGTACTGAAGCAAATTCGGATGGAACAAAAAAGGTTTATCAACCTCCCTATCCTTATGATCGTATGGTAACTATTGATCAATCCCAGTTGTCAAAATGTGATCCGAGTGTTTTTGATGGTTCTCTTACTATTCGTGATGGAATACTTACTGTTGCAGATGATTTATTAAAAAATGGCGGTAAAAAATTTCTTGGAATGATGGAACATTTATCAGCTCAACGCGTATTGAGATCAGAAAAAATTCTGGAGAAAGTGGATTGCGTGGAATTCCACACACCAAATTCTTCTTCGCAAATTGAAGAAATTCATTCAGAGCCTGGCTCAAAAGAGACTTTTCTTTTAGATGATGTAGATAATTTAATAGAAGGTGATGAGGAGGTGTATGAAGAGGATGAAGATGGTGAAATAGAAGATGAAATAGATGGGGAATACGAATATGAGGAAGTGAATCAAAACCATTCTGATGAGGAAATAATAGATGGTGATATGATGGATAATGAAGAGGGAATATATGAAGAAGATTTAACTTTAGAAGGAACTTTTTATAATCCGGACGATGATGATCAATATACACATATTTATGATGATGAAGATTTAGAAGAAATGAACGAAATGTCGGATGAGCAGAGAATGGCAGAAGGCCGTCGCATGTTTCAACTTTTTGCAGCTCGTATGTTTGAGCAACGTGTTTTAGCTGCTTATCGGGAAAGAGTGGCCCAAGAACGACAACAAAGACTTATAGAAGAAATAGAAGAAGAATCTAGGTTAGAAAAGGAACGTAGCGAAAAAAAAGCAAGAGAAAAGGAGAAGAAAAAAGATAAGAAAAGACAAAAAATGCTTGCAAAGGAAGAAGAACGGCTAAAGAAAGAAGCAGCTGAGGCTGCTGAGCGAGAGTCTAAAAGGAAAAAAGAGGAGGAACGCCAAAAGGAAGCACAACGTAAGCAGGAAGAAGCGAGGTTGAAAAGAGAAGCAGAGAAAAGAGCCCAGGAAGAATTGAAACGTAAGAAGGAGGAGGAAAAGCGCAAAAAAGCTCAAGAAGCGAAGGAACGGGCTGATAAGTTAAGAAAAAAGAAAGAAGCAAAAGAGAAAATGGCTCGTGAAGAGTTAGAAAAGAAGAAAATCGAAGAAATAGAAGCTAAAAAATCGGCTGCTGCTGCACTTGAAGCTAAAAACTTAGAAATAAAAAAAGAAAAAGAACGAGAACGGTTAAGAGAAAGAGAACTAGAGTGCGAAAAAGATAAGGAAAGAAAACAAAAATTGGAACAAAAGCAAAAGGATGATTTGGAATCACAAAAAAGGGCTTTTAATATGGCTAAAAATAAACGTTTGGAAGAAGAGAACAAAAGGAAAGAAGAGTTAGAAGCTCAAAAAGTTGCTGTTGCCACTACGTTAGAAGCTAAACGCCTTGAAAAAGAACGAAGGGAACTTGAGCAGAAAAGAAAGGAATTGGAGGAACAAAAAGCTGCATTTGCTAAAATTAAGCGTATTGAGAAAGAAGCAAGGGAAAAAGAAGAGCGAAATAAAATGGTAAAAGAAAACGAAATGCAAGAAAGAGATATAAAAAGAAGAGATCAAGAAAGGAGGAAAGCCGGGATTGAAGGACAGAAGTCTCCATTTAATGATGAACGGCAGAATCTTCAATATCAAAACGATGTTTCCTCTCGTATATCAAGTGAAAATGTTGATTCTCAAACAACCCAAGTTCAGTCTGGTTTGGCTTCTTTATCTTTAAATCATTCTTCTGATTCTCAAGAGAAAGCTTTGAGCTCTTTTGGAAACAATGAACAGCATCCCGTTTCGCACGTATCGTTTGAAGATAAAAATGACAGACCAAATTCTTCTAATGATTCTATTACGTTTATACCTAAGGGTCCAAGTGGATCTCGCCGTGCACGTTCTGCAAATTTAAATCAGTCCTACAATAACACCGCGAATACTAGCAATTATATTAGTAATAAGCCTTCTGCAAATTCTTCTCTAAATAGAGTTTCACAAGCTCAAATTCCGATGATGTCAGCATCGTCTGCTTCTCCTTCAAGTTTCGTTTCTTCTCTCAATATGAATGATACACAAAATGAGGCTGGGTCTTTTGGTAAATTTATGGATACCCCTTCTAAACCGTTTAACTCTTTAAATCAGGTTAATCAGCGATCTTTGTTTACAGGGGGCATGGCGAACGAAAATCGTTTCACTAATAATCTTTTTGAAAGTAACTTTCAAAGTATTCCTCAACAAGCAGGAAATAAAAATAGTGGTATAAATTTTCAACAACCTTCAACCCCTTTAAAGAATTCTTCACCGTTGTTGCAATTTAATGCATCTTTACAAAATACTGATAACAATATGAATGGTTTTTCCTCATTCAATTCTTCTCCATTTAATGATTCTAAAGGAAACCCGTCCATTTCTTCTGACATTTCTCGATTGAAGTCAAGCTCTCCGCTTATAAGTTTACCTGATTTGAGCTCTCGCCATTCTTCAGCAAACCTAGAAAGCGCACAATATCAACTTCAGCAGAATGGTTTATTATCTAATCAATCTCAAAATTATTCTGCATTTTCATCTTCTCATAGTAAAATCCCTCCCGGATTAGCTGCAACTCGTTCAACAAAACATACTGGATTGGCAAATAATAATCGACCGGTATCTGCTGATCATATTACATCTACTCCATCTTTTATAAATACAAGTTCTAACATTAGAATTCCTCCATTTGATTTAGCTCCAGGCTCGAATCAAAATAACTATGCTGATAATTTAGTTCATAATGAAGCATCAATACGACCGCAAGTAACAAAAAGACCTTCTTCGTCTAGATTTGAAGATATAATTACAAATGCCTTTCCTGGTGGGTCTACCATGTTTGGAAAGTCGTCTAAATTAGTTGAACCTGTATCAATTTCTACCGACAGTCATGGTAATCAAACCAATTCTATCAGCATTTTGGGAGACAAGCACGAAGATTTGACTATAAAAGATCCAATTGGAAATAAATTTTTATCATTGAATAGTCCTATAAATACAGATCCTAATTCTTCTTTGCCATTAAAAGGATTTGGTGCGGGTAATAATGGTCTTTCTAATTTATCATCTAATGGCATTCAGAATAGAAACAATCCTCAATCGTTGTTAAATGATCTTTCTTTATTTGGCGAACCTAAATTTGAATCTCCTTGGAACTCAGGTTTAGCATCTAATAGCTCTTTAAATAATGCTGGTCTGGGTAACTCATCGCGTTTATGGTCAAATTTAAAAAAACAAGATGATGATGGTTGGAATATTTCGAATCACACTATGCAAGATAATAATATGATGAAAACTGGAATGGGTGATAATTTGTTTAACCCTGGACCGTCTGGTTTAAACACTAATTCTTCAGTTGGTGCAGATAAATTTTATTCAAATGCTTCTAATGGAGTTGCTACTAATCCTAATGTTCCAATAAATAATCTTACAAATCAATCAATTATGTCGCCAAATAACGTTCCGTCTGGATTAGGAACATTATTGTCCCCAACTGGAACTGGATTACATGGGCTTGGACAGCAAAATTCATTACATCCTAGGTCTAAGATTGAATTAACTGAAGATCAAGCAAAGAGTAGTATACTTTCAGCTTATTCAACTTTAGTTTCTAATCCTTCATCGGCTAATGTAATATTTAATCAAATAACAAAGGAATATTTTGTGGATTTGGATAGTTTACATTTGTTAGCAAGTAGTTTGTTACCTAATGGAGTTAATCTTGAGAAAGCGGAATTTTCTAAAATTATTAGTAAAGAAACAGATAGAATGGGTCAGCCTAATAATTGTTATTTTTCTGTAGCTAAAGATGAAAATTCTGGAAAATATTATGTGAGACATTCACCTTTACAAAAGAATAATCAAAGTTCTTTTATTCTTGGAAATTTAAATACCAATAATTATGATAACTCGGGAAAGTTAAATAATTTTGGGAAATTACATGAGTTAGTTGCGGGGGGAGATCAAAATAGAAATTCTTTTCCTTCTAGTGCATTAAATGGTAGGCTACCTAGATATCCTTCTGGTCCTAATCAATTAAATTGGAATTTAAAAAATTGATTATTCAAATCATTTATCATACTTTTTTATTAATTTGTTTTTTTTTTTT
>JAJLXO010000271.1:7441-33421 GCA_030571375.1 Botryozyma mucatilis | reverse complement strand
GAAGTAGAAGTTGAAAAAAATGATTTATTTCCAGAACTCGCAAGAAAAGCCAGAGAACTAATGAACAAAAAAGCAGATAACTTGCCGACTGAAGTCCCAAAAATCAATGACAGAGTGATACTTGTGATTGTTAAGCCTTATATATCAAACGAAGAAAGTGAAAATAGAAATAATAATATTGTTCCTTTGACATCACTAAACACATGGACACAATTTAAAATTGAAATAAATAAACCAATAGGACGAATAAGACATGCATGGTGTTCGAAATTTAATTTCCATAAAGAATTTTATGTCCTAACGTTTAATGATTTTATTGTATTTGATTCAGGAACATTCGACGATTTGAACTGGGAGGGTAAAAAAGATGGTGCGCCTTTAGAATTAGTTTCAATGACTCGACTGGAATACAGTAAACTAAGGGATGACATTGAAATGGATCAAAAGAACAAAATTGAAAAAGCAATTGCAGAAGTCAAAAGACATGCATCACAGGATTTGGGATCAGATGATGATCTATATAATGACTCAGATAGTGGCAATGCTTCTAAGGATAATAATTCTATTAGAATTGTATTACAAGGAAAGAAAGGACAAGTGAAAGTACTAACTAGTTTAGAGAAAACTGTAGGGGAAATGATTACACATTACAAAAACAAAATGGAAATTCCCCCAGATACCAAAATAGTTGCTAATTTTGAAGGAGATGTGCTCGAACCTGATGCTACATTAAATGATTCAGATGTTGATGACAAATGTATAATAGATTTAATAATTGTTACTTAAGTAATATTTAAAAGGATAATTTGGGTTTAAAATGTATTATTAATATGATATTTTATTTTATTATTATTATTATTATTATTATTTTTTTTAATTGTACTATATGCTTTTTATATGATTGTCATATAATTTTAATTCACATTGCATTAAAATAATTTTAATACTTGTCTACATGGTGTACAATGGATGTTTAAAGGATTGTATGTATTGGATGGACGTATATGCGCATTCCCATGCTTATTTATTTGTTTATTTGTTTATATGTATGCGGTAACAAATGCTTAAATGTATATTTAACAATACGTGAAACATACAAGATTGGTAAACAATTAATATCACACAGTGGTGTAAATTAATTGTTCACGAAAACTACAAGCAATCAAATAAGTCTATTAAACACTAACTAATAGAATCAACAGAAAGCAAAATTAAAGTCATTTAAATATATATAAAGTATGAACTACAAAGTAATGCATAAAATTTATGCTTCAGCACCATTGTAAAGAGAGTAGGCTTTGTGGAAACCCATAGGCCAGTAAAGGAAGCCTCCGAGAGCAGCACCCCAGATAGGAATAATAGTGCCTAAGAGTTAATATGGAATTTTTATAATTAAAAATGGAAAAAGAAAAAAAAAAAAAAAAATTAATACGAAAGTAAAACAACAAAACTCTTTATTGTCAAATACATACATAAGTAGCCCAACTGAGAGTCAGCCATACCGAATTTTCTAGGACGATAAATTGGAGGAACAGTAGAAGCAAATCTGACTAAACGTGGATTTGTAGCTCTAATTTGAGCACGGGCAGATCTTAAAATAGATTGGGACATCATTTTGTATATGGATTTATATATATATTAATTTAATATAATATTAAAATATTTAATTTTAGTGTATAATGTATACAATACTAATAGTATAATAAAATTTAAATTTATATCTGTATACTAATAAAATAAACAAAATTAAAAAAAGAGAAATGGAAAGAAAAAGAAAAAGAAAAAAGAAACTGCCTTAGTTCAAAAAATGCGGCCTTTTATATGCAAACAAATAAAAAAACACTAATATAAATTCTAATAATAACCCGCCGCTAATCTCCATAGTAAAATAAACAAACACGAGATTGTACACTAATTAATTATTACAGTTAAGTATTTGGTATCTAATCTCAACTCCCAAATATAGATCATTTCATCTATCAAAGGTGTGCAATAAGAAAAGTTATACTTAAAAGGATAAAATAGGAAATTATTATTTAGTTTTCTACTAGTTTAAAGTTCTTAAGGTGTGCATTTGAATTTAACATCATTTTATTGTGGTGTGATTTTTTTAACTACAAGGGTATATGTTTAATTAAAAATATACAATTTGGGGTAAGATTATTATATAAAAGTTTATTAATAGAGTTATTTAATATTAATATTTGTTATCAAATAGGCAAATCATTAATTTGCTGGCTACATTTAGGGGTTGGATATAATTCCATCGACTAGTTTATTTAGATCGTTTTAATTGGTTGAGAAATAAAATCGTCTGATTTTATTTGGTACGGTCGAGGTCGGTTATCCTCATTCCACAATACGGACTTATGAGAATAAAAACGTTCACGTGACTATGATTACGTGAATAATAAATTGCAATGAGTACCCTATGTCCTCATTTTTCTAAATATTAAATTTTAAATACTAAATTTTTAGTTTTTCTTACAATTTATGTTGACAGAATTCCAATTTCAACCTCATTTTTTTTAGACCTACAAGGATATCCGTACTTATATTCATAATAGAGATTAAAAATTAGTTTTGTTAATGCACATTTTTGTTTGTTAGTGCGGGGTTGTTTTGAAATAATTTTTCTGATTTTATTTGCTATTAAATTAGTTGAATTAGCAATGTTTGTATATATTTAAATGGTTAATGCTATTCCTATTTTCCAATCTATTGGTTAAATTAACAATGGTCCTTGACTGGAGCTAAATACTCTTTCGTAAATGTTTACAACAGTTAAACTAAGATTTAAGTGATTCCCGTATATATACATACACATTTATAAATATATGCCCATTTTTATATGATTTGTTAAATTGTTAGAATAAGAATTACTATTCGGTACTCTTGGCTAATTCGTCACTATGCAATAAAGTAACAATATAGTCAAGTAATCCCACTCAAAATAGACATTTAAATATGGTAATGATATATATAGTATTGGAGTAAGTGAAGAAATTTATTAAAATTAGTTCAAAATAATTTAATAAACTTACATCTGATTTGCTTTTTTTATGTTCAAGTTTACATACACCAGAGAAAGTAAAATATTAACAGCTATATTGTAATCACATCTAAGCTTTCAGATTTATTCTTAAATTTACTCTAAATTTTCAATCAAGTTGCTTTTTTTATATTAGTGAGAATATATTCGTCTTTATTATTTCTTAATTTTGGTTTCTTTTATTGTCTAAACAAATTTGACATAGTAATGCTAAACATATTTGACATAGTAATGCTAAACATATTTATGAGGCACTCATTTAATCTACAAATAGAATATGAGTGATTTTCGAGCAAGACTTACTTACTTATTTTTTATTAGTGAAGAGAATGTTTAATATACTATTAATTTACGTATTAGGTTAATTTTCCTTTAATAATGATTTCTATAAACAATCTTATCTAAAAGGACAAAAATTCGTAACGATCGTGAGTATTTTAATATAAAAATATAAAATATAAACAAGTAAAGAGTGTGCAAAATAAAATGAGTCATCCAAAAACCATCGAAAAAGAGAATATCATGAAAATATAAACAAACGAAAAAAAAAAACAAGTCATAAATGAAGGAATAAACAAAAAAACAGAATCAATTTTAAAATCATAAATGAAGGAATAATTTCAAAAAACAAAACCAACTTAACAAATCATAATAAAAATCAAAAAGTAATAAGCAAGGCAAACATGGCAAACATGGCAAACATAACAAACATAACAAACATAACAAATAAAGGAACTTTTAGATTATATAGCAACGTTTGCAACTAAAGCTCCATTGTTTGAAATTGTGTGTTGGAAATAATTTTGTCTTCCATTAACGCCTGCCGACCAATAGTTTTGGTTGATACCCCCACTATTGCCTAAGCCATATTCACCACTACCACTCTGATATGTGTAATAATTGAAAGCTGTAAGCTCATCAGACCAAGCTACAGTACGGTTAAATGATCCAAACCGCCATTCATTTGAATATGATTCATCAAAATCTGTAAAAAATGAGGCAAATTGAATACCAGGAGAGTCGAATGTTGTAGTGGTGTGCAGACTAAGATCAACATTTGCAATGTTAGGTGTACCATTTGTAATGGTATAGTTATAGCTATACTGTGAAGTAGATGTATAGTCAAGTTTCTGTGTAAAATTTATATCTTTTGTACGGCCACTACGAGTAGTTAAAACAGCTTTGTTACTAATGCGTCGTGAGGCGGTAATATTAGAATATTGGAGTAATGAAGAAAGATCACCATCATAATTGCTAGCTCCAGGGTTGACAGTAATACTAGATACTGTGCCAGGAGATGAAACATAACCAGAGGTGTAGGTATCATCATCTGTAGTGCCTTCCCATAAAAATAAAGAGTATGAAAGATACCAATCCCCTCCTACAGGATTTCCATCAGCTCCAATAACGTTAAGCTTTAAATCAATACCAGATTCTGACCACATTTTAGGGAGATAAGGGGTAATGTCAACCATATATTCAGGTAAATCAAGTTGGAAAAGACCTAAAACTGGACGCCATGTTGAAGGAAAAAATCCACCAGAATAGATAATATTATAAGGCCAAGCAACGCCTGCCAATGTTGTATTAGCTTTACCACTTGAGCCACCGTCGGAAATTAAAACTTGCACTTCTCGAAAAGCGCCTGGACCAGAAACAGCTTTCGAAGTAGAGTTAACTTTAAGAGGATTTGTCCACCAGAACTCTTCATTTCCAGATCCTGTAGCTTGAATACGGATCATGGCACGATTTATATTTTGAGGTACTTTGACTTTTTGTACTAAGGAATCGTCTGAGGGAAATGTGTAGAAAAGTGAGGTGCTAGGATTTAATGAGAGAATTGAATCAGGTGGAACAAAAGCAGTATTATTTTTTCCAATATCGGTTGGTTGAGTAAGAGAAGATAAGTATGATGTGGAGTTGGCATTGTAATAAAATGCAGTTAAAGTGACATTAAATACACCAGTTAAAGAAGAGGTTACGACATTATCAAGTTGAAAAGTAAGATTTCCTGGGGATTTGAATAAAACTAACCACTCGGTGACATCTTTTGTATAATTATAGTAAGTTGTGTCTCCTGAGGGTTGTCCTGTTGAAGTACGCCAGATTTCATTTCCATCAAATGATATATGACCTAACCTATCATACTGTGAGCCAGATACAGTTGTTTCAAGCAATAGAAAAACATTAGTAAAGTTTAAATTAGCTGGAGGTGTATAATTTACACGTGCTGGAGAACCATAAGAATTTGCAAATTGGTGTTGAATTAATACATGTGAATCGACTAAAGGTCCTGGGGGATTTGGTGGAGTGGCAACTTGAATAAGAGTTGTATATTTTTCCTCAGCACGTTTTTCTAGATTGTCATCTTCTTCATCTGAACTTTGATCAGTTAATGTATTTGCGATTCCTCTTCCAGCAGCATTTGATAAAAGCCATTCAAGATCATTAGTAGTATCTTTATTTTCATTAGATTCATCCACTGATCTAGTATCTAAATTGGTGTGTGTGGCAAGTCCAGTCATGTGGTTTGAAGGTAAATAATAATTACTATTTTCAGAGAGCTCTTCAGGAGATCTGGTGTCTAATTTAACTGGTGCTGCGAGACCAGAACCATGGTTTGAAGGTAAATTGATACCTATTGGAAGAGAGTTAACCAGTAGCATTCCTGAGAGACATGATAAAACTGATAAGGATAAAATCGAATTCATTTTAATTAGATTTGGTTTTATTTGAATTTAGGATTTAAAAAAAAGCTTTTTTTTTTTTTTTTTAAAAAAAAAAAAAAAATAATTTTAGTATTAGCGAGAAAAGGATTTGAAGATAATTTACAAATAATCTAAATTGAGACCAGCTCTAGTAAGGATTTTTATTAAAGTCTTTAATTAAATAATAATTAAGACTAAAAGTAAACTTTTAAAATGGAAGAAAAATTTATATATAATAATATAAATTAAAATAAAACAATAAATAATTAAGACCACTTATAAGGTCTTTAAATATCTAATTTTAAAAATAAATATAAGAATCTATAATAATCAAACTTGTTAATTTAATACAGCTGTTTTAATAAATAAAAACTAGCTATTAATAAATTTTCAAGGAAAGTGTAAATAATAAAATAATAAAAACAAAATAATATAATATATATATATATATATATATAAATAAATAATAAAAACAAATAACAAATAACAAAAAGCACAAAAAGCACAAAAAAGAGACTGGTGCTTATTTTTAAAAAAACAGTAACAAGCGATGAGAAAATTATAATGAGGGAAAAAGTAGGTTATTTATACTACAAAGGGAAATAAAATAAAAATAAAAAAAAATATATATTTTTAATTATTAAATAATTAATTACTTGAAAAAAAGAAAAACAAAAAATAAATATAGGCTAAAAAAGAAAATTAATGCCTAGATTTCGGGGAAAAATGCTCTACGACAGCAAATTTCTTATAAAGGGGTAAAAAACAAAGCGAAAGCGAAATAAATTAAATAAAATTATTTTTTAAAGCAGTTATAAGAATCCCTTAACTACCCATATAATTTATTTATTTATTTATTTATTTATTTATTTATTTATATATTTATTTTTCTTTATTTTTTCTATATATATACTATTACATTTGCTTTTTTTTGTTTCTCAGCTATGATTTTCTTTTGCATACTATTACAAAGAGATATCAGCTCAAATATTATTATTAAGAGACTGCAGTTTTATCTTTGTATATCAGCATATTAGCATTTTATTACATATTTACATTTTACATATTACAGTTTACAATTTACATATTACATATCACATATATTCAGTTGGAAATGCATAATTTAAAATCAAATACCGTTCTATTTTTATTATTAATTTATTATCCAGTAGATAAATATGCAATGTAGTTTTATACGAAACTGTTTATGAGTTCATTTGCTTTGTAATGTTATTTATATTTGTATATACTGTATATTGTGTATAGTGTATATTATATATTTTGTGTATTTATATATTTAAATATTTTTACTTGTATATGTATACATTTAGTTCATCATTTTGTTCTTCACTGGATCATTCGGCTTCGCAATAACTATCAAAGATCCAATCATGGTCTAAGGGCAGAAAGAAAACTTAATCACTTTTCCTATTTAGGATTATTTTTACAACTTTACCCTGCCATTATTCTCAAATTTACAACGAAATCTGCACTAGTGCGAGTCAAAGGGATGAGATTACCCTAATACCATGTTAGAAACGTAGTTGAAACCGCTTGATGCATATTTAATAATCAACTCAGTGTTTAACTATTATTATTGCTATTGTTTATTAAACAGATTTATTCTCTATTATTACCTCTATTATTATTATATTAATACTTATAATACTTTTATAATTTTTATAATACATTCATAATACTCATAATACTCCCAAGTACACAAACATTGAAATTAAATATAATCCAATCTCTTATCATATAAAGATATTTTATCAACTATTACGTAATATCCATGACAACATAATTACCGCTCGTTCATTTTATCAAGGGATTCATTGTTTTGTATTTGAGGCAAAATCGAGAACTTTGGTATACGTAAGGGATGAAAAATAAAGAAATTAATTAAAAAAATACACACAATTAACGTTGACAACACAATTAGAGTGCGTGTGTCTATTTTTTTTTAGATTATGTGAAAATTTTGCGGAACTTTGTGGAATTATGGATTTATGATTTGCCAGTAATTTATACATACATATATATGTAGTTGAAATTAAAAACTTATTAATGTAATCACTGAGCCACTTTATATTTAGAACTTATACTTATATTTAATATGAAAATTTATTTTATTTATGCACAAAATATTTTATACGTGTATATGTAATAAATAAGCTTACTATGTGTACTTACGTGTTTATTGCTTATGTAAAATAATCTAATTATAAAATGACTGCATTAAAAAATAAACAAGTGCGGTTTTCTATCCATTTTAATTGTTTTTCTATATATTGAATTAAATACATATATTGTTTCGTATTTTTTACTACTGTATATTACTAATTTTTTTTTTTTTTTTTTTTTTTTTTTTTTTTTTTTTTTTTATTTTTTTTTTTTTTTTTTTCTTTTTTTTTTGTTTTCAATGATATATATATATTTCTATTTTTATATTTTCCACCGCCTTTAAAGGGTTTCTTATTTCATCCCTTGGTTAAGAATGGTTAGTTCGTTTATTAGCACTAGTTGGTAGTCATAACCATTAATAATATATAGTTACGTAATTCATTTGTATGTATTTAATATTCTATTTTTATACATTCTACCGACCTAATGATGTATTAAGTTGAAATATATTTTTAATAGTGTACTTTACATTTTACTTATTTAACTGTAAGAGAAGATGTAGGTACATTGCGCATCATTAGTTAACTAATTGTTATAAATATAAGAATAAAATATATTATTCAATTAGTTAAATGTTATTCATCAAATGATTTTCTTTATTTATTATTTATTCTATTTGTAATTCCAATTTTTATTAGTAAAAACTTTTTATGCGTAGATTATTATAAACTAATACATTTAACTATTTCATATAACTATACTGTAAACACAATTGCACACAAGACAAAACAAACAAAAAACAAAAAACAACAAAATGTAGATAAATATGTTAAAACATACATATGCCATTCAATTAACTCCAAAAACAATTATGCATTAGTCTGTAACAATTAAAACATTAACCCAAAGATTAATCGCTTAACTAAACTAAATTATCTCATTACCTATTACCTCGTACTTCAATTTGAAAGAACAGATTAAAACAAGTGTAACCAATAAACTTGCTTTATTTTTTCTCTTTTGCGCCATCCAAATTTGGTGTAACTTTTGTATAAACAAAATCTGATAACTCAAACCTACATTCTTCGGCATTGTATCTTGAGAAATACATTCCAAAATCATCATATTGTTCAATTTCCTGAATTTCTTTAATAGGAACCTTGCGAGCAACTCGTATATTATCTTCCCGGATGTATATCATCATACCATTATAAGTTAAAACTGAGTAATACCCGCCTCTATACTCTTCAGTTTTCCATAACAGTCTATTATATAAACAATATTCTTGACCAGGTCCACCTATGTTTTGCGGAAGAAAAAGATGAGCATTATCTTCAAAACCATCCTTATTGTTTACATATGAAACCTCCTCTTCGTCATCATCTTCTACATATCTGTCATAATACGGGATGTCTTGCTCAGTGATTTTATATCCTTTAACTATTTCCTTTACATATTCTCCAAATAATACACCATAGCCCCCATTTTTTGTATCGATCACTATTGTTCCTGGTGGATGCTTGCCAGAAAAAGAAAATGTATTAAAAATTTTTGGTGCTGGATTTTTAGATGTCCCAGAATTTTTCCCAGTAGAATTCTTATCTTTTGATTCTTTATCCGACATGTTAGAATCATCTTGAGAATTTTTCTGCAAAGCGGATATCCTAACTTTAATAGATCTAGAAGCATACCCTTTTAATGTACTTTCCAAATCTTTTGTAAATTGACCACGACGTTCTTCAGTATATATCTTAGGACGATAGAGAAAATTAGTAATATAGCCAAAATGATTTGGGAATGGAAATGGGCAGTTATAAAATAATTTTTCTAACAAGATTTCGTATGGTGGAATATAAAATTGCTCTTCATTAAACATCATTGATTGAAGATTTTTAAGTTCGGTAGCTGCACTGTTCCATTTAAACAGTATTATACCTAATACCGCCCCATAAATAACATAGCGGTTTTTTCCTGGAAAAGCTCTTCTAACTAGATCTGGATTTGTGTAAGAACCAATAGAGGCTAACGTTATAGTATTACAAACAACTGAAAACTCAGAGTTGAGCCGATTGACAACTAAATTATTATCTTTAATAGAAGGGTTCACTATAGCCACAACGTTTTTTCTAGAAATTAATGAGCCAGCGGCAGGATAAAAAACAAGTGCAGGCTCAGCATTATCATCCATATAGTCTTCGTCAGCACTAAAGCTTCCATTCTTCTTATCATAATTCTTGAAATTGAATTCATTACTTTCTGTGTTTTGAGACTGTCTTTGAGTATTTGGATCTTTTTTAAACTTTATTTCATTTAATGATGTTCGTTTGTATGCAAATTCAGTAAGGTCTTTAATTGGCTTATTAGGAGAGTCTATATAAACGTCAACCATTACACATATTTTTAAAATAAGGAAGGGCCTAACCTTAATTCCCAAACGTCTAGCCACACCAACAAATATGATAGCAACAGCAATATTTTTGTCTCCGCTCCCACTATTTGTATAAGCACCAATTAGCCAATGCATGTAACTCTTAATATGTTTGACAATCTTTGCTTCAGCAGAATTACGGATAATGTTTAAAAATGGAAAAATTTCAGCGGAAGACCATTTATCTCCCATTCCAAAGTCATGTTCGCATTGATAATATTCTGAATTAGCCAGATGTAAAAGGTAGCGAATCAATAAGCGAACGACACTAAAAGGTGTTAAAGTAATTTTTTCTTTTGCAGCATAAGAAAATGCGTGTGTTAAAAATCTTTCCCGAAAATCCAAGTAAAGAATATCTAATTTAAACATAATATCATTTAAATCTATATTTCGAAAAGCACCAAATACAGCCATGGCAGTATCTAATGGTAGTTTATTAAACTCATTACTTTGTAAAATTCTAACTGCATTATACCTATAAATTAAACCTAAAAGATCTTTTGCTATCTCACTTCTAGTGAGATAATTTTGTGGATAACGAATTTTAAGAGATGAGTTTGCAGTACCATTAATATATGCATAGTTATTCAATAAAACCTCTTTTGCTTCTATATCTAAGTCTAAAATTGAGTTGATTGTAGGCAAATAATGACGTTTTGTAACGGTCAACTTATCCAGAGTTTTGTTTACAAATCTATCTTGCAAATATCTTTGTTTAAATACTTGGGGCCAATCGACAGAAAATTTAGTAATATTTTTTTTTTCGAGAAAATTAGCATGATTTTTATCAGAAACTCTTACTTTATATTTAAATTTGGGAATACTACTAGATTCGTTTTTATTTTTTTTATCTGTAATTGGAATTTTTTTACAATCAAGACCACTAACGTATTGTTCACGAAAATATATGTATGAATCATCCATTGGAGCAGAGGTATCTGCTCGTTTTGTAGTTGTGAGGGGAGAATTAGGTAAACAGCAAAGGATATTTTCATTGTATTTTAATTCAGCAGTGTGTTTAGGCAAAGAACCGAAAAAGGTGATATCCTTTGGTCTAGTAAAGGAATCATCATTGTATGGATTTAATAAAGAATCAGAGTATAAAAACTCATCCAAAATTGATAAACCATGTACACAAGATTTTTTTTCATCTTGAGCCAACAATACAGCAATGTGATCATTGTTGCGCAAGGATGACCAATATCTCCATCTATGGCACTTTGTTTTCCAAACTTTTTGACTTTTGCATTGAATATTTAACCATTTACAAGTTTCAGACAAGCGCACTGTGGAAAAAACATCCAAATGACCTAAAACATTTTCAAATATTTCTTTAGGCAAAGAAACCAAACTTGCTTTGGTTTTATTTATTGCGTTGTCCATGCGATGATTTAGACAATACAAACGATTATAATTAATTTTGGTGCTTTATTAAAATTAATAAACTATGTTACTAGTTAAATAACAAACAATTAATAATATTTAATTTAGCTAGATTCTTTTAATAATAACCAATTGGGAGAAAAATTTCTGTCTAAGATTTTTGTTTGAATTGTTTACAATAAATGTCCTGATAATCAATGTTTGTTTTGGGGTTAGGTGGTTGCTTATGTAACTTTATAATGATGATAGGGATGGTTTCAGCAATATTATTACTAGTTAGATATTATTATTGATTATAATAATAATAACTATGTAGAAGCTTTTTAATTTCTGTTAGTTAGTATGCAAACACACTTAGTTAAAATATTTAGCATTAATGCTTCAATATTTATTATGTTAAATATAGATGTATATTTGTATGTATTTATTTATATGTATTTATTTGTATGTATTTATTTATATGTATTTATTTATATGTATTTATTTATATGTATTTATTTATATGTGTATGTATATGTATATGTATATGTGTAAATTTATAAATATTTAAAAAGGAAACACCGTACCTTTATATTAAAATCTCCAGTAATAAGATTGAAAATGTGTCAATAAAAATAACACTAAATAAAAATATATTGATTTTAACAAAGAAAGAAAAATTAAAAATAATCAAAATGCAGCGAAATATAAACACTAAAAAAATTAAATTTATTAGTTGACAAAAAAAAAAATAAAAAAAAGAAAAAAAGAAATTCAATTGACTTTGCTAATTTATATACTAAAAAAAAATCTATAAAATATTAAAAATAACCAAGTATTTTCAAAAATCGAACTGCCGTAGGACCCCAATGTAAAATAAACTCGTGTTATGTAAGCTACACTAATCGTTCGTATAGAAAGTCTTGTCATTACGTAATTCGATGTTGCAAACAAAGAGATCAAAGAAAAAAAAAAAAAAAAAATAAATCAACAAAGAGAATCCCACACTTTTATATTATTTTTGCATAGTAACATATAATAATTTTACTAAAATAGATTATGGCAATTTGAAAAGCAGATGAGGTTGTATTGTCATGGAGATAAATATAATTTTACGTTTGTGAGGTTTGTACCTGATAATTATTAGGCAATTGGAGTAATCAGTATATAGTAATGTTTTAAAGTAAATAATATAGTGACTCTAATAAACACTAATAAAACACTAATAAAAATAATTGTATTAAATAATAAATAATAAATAGTAAATAATAAATAATAAATAGTAAATAATAAAAAATAATAAATAATAAATAATAACCAATAAATTATGTAAAAAATAGTAACATTCGTAAAAAATTTAAATAAAATAATTAATAATAGTAAATAAATAATAAACAAGCAATAAATAAATACCCCTTTTTGTAACCAATACGTAAGCGATTAATTAGTGATTAAATAATGATTAAAAGTGATCAAATATGATTAATATAATTAATGTGATTAATGTGATTAATGTGATTAATGTGATTAACGTGATTAATGTGATTAATGTGATTAAGGTAATTAATGTGACCAAGTGTGATAAAAAAAATACGGTAATAACTGTAGTAACACATATAAATTTGTAAATGTGCACATGTACACATGTACACATTTATACTTAATTGCTGTACCGCATAAACCGCAATAAGCGTACTTTCCCTCTTTTCTTCCTTTTCATCTTCTTTCCTCGTTCTCTTTTCACTCCATTTCATTGTATTATACACGAATCAGACCTATCTGACGGCTTTTTACCTTCAATTCTAGCCCACTTTTCCCGCATGATTTCGTCATCGTTTTCGTTCTGTTTTATTTTAACTTCTTTAGCAAAATATAGTTGCATGTAACGCATTAATGGTTCATTCAAATTACTTGCATCCGCCTTCTTCACCACGTCTTGACGACATATGGGACAACGGGTTTCACCATTACGTTGGAGTTTCACCAAACATCGTAAACAAAATAAATGTACACATGCTAAAGTAATTGGTTTATAAGCAATTGATGAACATATTGGACATAAATAATCATCAACTTGTGGCACTGCTGATAACAATTGCTTATTCAAAGAAAAATAAATCGTCCTTGAAATTGCAACTCTAAATAATTTATCAGTATTTGCAAACGTTGGAAATAATTCCCTTGAAGATAAAGAAGTAGCTTTATCGAATTTCTTTAATATTTTATTCATTGCAACTTCATTAAGATATTGAAATTGAATATTTTTTAATATTTCATCATTTAAATCTACAAATTCATCAAATAATTGTCTTGATTCTGGATATTTAAATTGTTTAACTAATCCGTTACCTTTTAGAGGTAATGAATCTATATCAATAGTTTCAGGAAATAATGGTTCTAATGAGTTTTCGGATGGTAAAGAATTCACAGTTGCAACAGTATTATTATTTCCATTGTTATTCTGTAATGTTGGACTAGTTTTTTTAAGCCTTTGCGGATCCACTTGTACTAAATATTTTAGCATACGTTCTTTAGCAACTTGTGCTGATTTTTGCCCAAACTCTGATTCACGTAAAGAAAAAAAAATATCGGCCTCAAAATAAAGTTTTAAAATTTGTCTCCATGTATCTAGTTCCTTTCGTCGTTTAGCTGATTTTGGATTAGTAACCGTAGCTATACCTTGTGAAATTTTTGTAGCTTGTGCTTTAATGGAATCTATTTGTTCTGTTTGTAAATCTTCCAATGATAATAATTCTGAAAACAGCATATGAAAAAATTTTGAGTCTGACTTTAATTGAATTTCTATACGTTGTGTTCCATTTGAGTCATTATTTGACACAGTTGTACTTCCTGATGTGACCCTAGATAGTTTAGGCTTATTTTTATCTTCGTCGATTGAGCCAATTTTAGGAGAAGAAGAAATGAATTTAGCTTTAGTTTCTGGATGTGAAAGTGCAATTAAACTATCTAAAGTTTTTTTAGAAAGCTGTGCAGAGGATGGAAGATGTGATGTAGAGTCAAATTCTAAAATTATTTTTGGTACAAATTCTTCTGTAGTGCCTTCGAATGTATACCTTAGCATTGGTTCTGATACAGTATTAGTATCAGACACATCTGATTTTCTTGAAATTTTATCGGTGTCATCTTGAGTGATATTTACCACAGGATTTTTTTCATCCTCTGTATTATTTGCGTCTATGTTTTGGTTTTTATTTTTATTTTTGTCATTGTCATTGTCATTGTCATTGTCATTAGTAATTTTATTTTTACTATTATTTTGGATGTCATTTTGGTTGTCATTTTGAATATAATTTTTATTTTTACTATTATTTTGGATGTCATTTTGGTTGTCATTTTGAATATAATTTTTATTTTTGTTATCTTCATTATCTTCAACATTGTCGTGTGTTCCCAAATCATAATCATTAGAATCTATTGAACCTTCTGAAATGTCATTAAAAACCTCATCATCAACTTCATGATAAGTTACATCAATATCAGATTTTTTTTTACTTTCGTTAATTGATTTTGCATATTCATTTTGATAATCAAGTAATAATTGTAAAGTTTGTTTTTCTAAACCTAAATCTTGTAATTCCTCAACAACTTGATTTATACATTTTTTAAGAGCTTTATATTGGATTGCTCTACCTACCCATTCGGGAGGAATTTTCTGTTGTACAATTTCTTGTTGAAATACTTTTGCGTACTTCATTATGTTTTTTTTTTTTTTTTTTTTTTTAAAAAAAAAAAAAATAATCAATTATAAAAATAGCTATTAAAAAACACGATTTATATAAAAATAGTTATCGAAAACCTCAATTTATATAAAAATAACTAAAAAGGTAACTATAAAATAACTACCAAACCAAGAATTTCTAGTACAAAATATACTTTAAAAATAATCTTGTATTTAATTTATTTAATCTATTTAATCTATTTATTTTACTTTGAAGCCAAGTAACTAAATATAATTTAAAAACCCCAGTATGAAAAATACTCTAGATGCGCAATATTAGAAAAATATATTTTCTTTAGTTGTTATGATATCATAAAGAATAAAATTATTTGTTATTCCCAATCATTATATTTATATACCCTGAATATTCAATTCTTTACAAAATAACGTTATTTATTATATATATATTTTTCTATTTTCTATAGTGTTGTTATGACAAGTATTTTTATTTTCTGATGAATTGTCAGATTGTGTATTTTCATTGGTTGATTCTTGAAGGATTTGCGAATTTATTGCAATTTTATTTAAATGAGGGTCTAGGTGGTTTTATTTATTAGTTTAATTATTTGGCAATTTTTTATTACTGTATGTACTAATTGGTGTTATTTTTTACTGTTTTTTATTGTTTGCTATTGTTTATCATTGTTTGCTATTGTTTATTATTGTTTATTATTGTTTATTATTGTTTATTATCGTTTATTATCGTTTACTAAATGTTTGTAATTGTTATTGTCATCACCCAATGAGTGCTTTATTTCTCATCGCAAATCAACTTGTATAAAGAAATACTCAAACAAAATAGAATTAATTGTAAACCTGTTGTCTAGACAATTTATTTCAATTTATTATTCATTGTGATTCGATATATTTTTTTTTAGAAATAATGAAAACTTATCATGTTAACTAGTAATTTTACACGCATATGTAACTATATACTATATATTCATATCGTATTTAAATATATACATAAATAAATAAATATGTATATAGACATATTTACTAATAAATACATTAAATTGCACTTAAATTTCTAACAATACTATATAGACATCTCCCAACCATAATTTAAATAGCATAACTGTATACATAATGCACAAATATGCTTAAAAATATAATATCTACACATAACAACTAGAGAAAAACAATTTTATCATATTTACCTTAAACAGAAAATATTAAAATGTTCGTTTCTGGGTGTGCTTTAATTGTAAATCACATTGAATAATAAATAAATAATAATTAATAAATAAAAAATAAATAATAAATAATAAATAAATAATAAATAATAAATAAATAAAAAAACAAAAAAACAAAATAATCAAAATCAATAACTAAATACACACAACATGGGAGCAAATCAAAGCTCAAATGCAGAAATTAAAAAAACAAAAAAAACTTGCTATTATGAACTACTAGAAATAGATAAAAATGCTTCACAAGAAGAAATAAAAAAATCATATAGAAGACTCGCACTAAAATTACATCCTGACAGGAATTATGGAAATGTAGAAGAATGTACAAAAAAATTTACAGAAATACAGTCTGCGTATGAAGTTCTTTCTGATGTCGACGAAAGAGCTTGGTATGATTCTCATAGAGAACAAATATTAAATCCTGATAGTAATAATAGTCACAGTAGTAATGACTATCAAGATTCCAATAATAACAACAATTACTCAATTACGACTGAAGATTTATTAGAACTTTTCAATCCTTCTCTATTTGCTAATAAAAATTTAAACGATGAAAATGGTTTTTACTCCATAGCAACTAGAATATTTAATGAAATTGCTAAAGATGAACTTAAAGATTCAAGTTTATTAAATGAACCAACAAACGATTTACCATCATTTGGAGATTCAAATTCAGAATGGAACCCAACAGTTAAAAATTTTTATTCAAAATGGTGCAGTTTCAAAACAAAAAAATCTTTTTCATATAAAGATAAATATCATATTCCAAGTGCCCCCGATAGAAGAACTAGAAGGGAAATGGAAAAACAAAATAAACGTTTAAGAGATAAAGCTCAAAAAGAATATTCTGACACCGTTAGAAGTTTAGCTAAATTTATTAAAAAAAGAGATCCAAGATGTGTACATAATCTTAATAACAACTCTTATGATGAACAAAGAAAAGCAATGATTAATAACTCAAAAGAACAATCTAAAAGAGATAGAGCAAAAAATATTCAATCATTAAAAGATAAAATGAACGATATACCTTTATGGGCCCAAGTTGATTTAGATGCTGAATATGATGAAGATGGTTATTTTGTGAAATCTTTATCACCTTCAAATTTAAACTCAGAGGCAAATTCTGATATTTCTGACAATGATGAACAATCTAAAGATGATTATAACAATAATGAAGAAATCGATAATTCTGAAAATTATAATGAATTTAATGACCACAATGATTTTAATGAATCTAATGAAAATAATGAATATAATGAATATAATGACAGTGAAGAAAATGATCTGGAGGATTTTTCTTGCGTTGTCTGTAACAAGTTTTTCAAATCAAATGGGCAGTTGACTTCACATCTTAAATCAAACAAGCATAAAAAAGCTCTTTCTGCGCTTAGACGTCAAATGATAAGAGAAGATCGAGAGTTAGGTCTTCACTCAGAATTTGATATATATCAAACGGATGCCCAATCTTTTAAACCAAATGCAGACGACAATAAAAATGATATCGGCGATATGATAAATGATTCTAATAAAAATGATATCGACGATATGATAAATAATTCTAATAAATCCGACAACGAAAATAACATAGAAAACCACAAAAAAATACCTGATATTAATTTAGTGAATAAACAACTCGATGAGGATACTTTTGAATTATCAGATATAAAAACTTCTCTAGAGCATATAGAAAATGACTTAGGTTACCAAAGCAATGAAAATGAAGAAAAAGTTAAATTAAAGCAAAACAGAAAAAAGAAAAAGAATCAGACAGTATTAAACGAATTTAACTGCCTAGTTTGTTCTGAGAATTTCCCTACACGTAATAAATTATTTGACCATTTAAAGGTATCTGGTCATGCTACTTTAAAGTCGGAAAAAAAGCAGAAAAAGCAAAAAAAGAAAAAATAAACCTATACAATGAACACTATTCGGATTTTATTAACTTTTTTTGTAAAGAAATATCCAAATATCCAATTTTACATGACAATTACATAATATTTAATTTTAACGCCATCCATCATAATCAAAATGACATAAATTATATGTAAATATTATTTATAAATAAAATACATCATACTCATTTAAATACACATAAATACATATAACGTTTAATTAATTTGTTATTTTATTTAATTATTCTAATTGCCAATACCCTTTTTAGAAATCTTGACTGTGGCCATTAAAGGAGCCGCCAATCCTACTCTTCCATCAACACCAAGAGACATACCAGCACTCCAGCCCATTTTTTCTAGCATTACCCGGCCAATATTAGAAGGATGAATTTCTGGAGCGTGCTGGCCTACTAATTCTCCTTCTTTGTGATGAGCCTTAGTCTTATTGCTTTTCAAGTTTACTGCAGCTTTCTTTGTAATAGGATCAATTCGAACGTCATTAAAAATTGGAAAATATTTTCTTTCCCTGTCAAAAAAAGTATCTATCATAGACATTGCAACATTATCATAAAAAATAGTCGTTCCACATTTATTAACAACAGTTGATTTGTATTTTCCTTTTCCCTCATATCTGCTAATCATATGCAGCCTTCTTGCTAACGAATTTAACAACATCCTGGCATGTTTATCCATTGGCGGAAAGCACATTTGCTCCCATTCAGAATCTTGCATAAACCAATGAAATTCCTGCGTCACGTCTTTGTCAGTCATATACGAACTATAGGAATTCTTTAAAAATCCTTTTGTTTCATCACTATTTGCCTTTGAAGTATTTTTTCCTTCAGCTCGAAGCAACGCGCGTTCTTTCTTACGTTGGGATTTTTTAATTTTATCTTTCATCCATTGAATTTGAAAGTTTTGTATTTGTTCTTCATCCGAAACATAATCGAAACTTGGGAGTTTCCTTAAAATTTTAGAGTTAAGCTGAGAAACTAGCTCATCAAAAGTTTCTTGTGCAGTTAAATTTTCCCCCATACTTTCAAAATGATCATCATCTAATATATCGCCATTTTCTATTTCATCGAATAGAGCATCTTCATCTAGCTCACCATTAGAGTCTATATTAACTTTATCATTTTCATCAATTTCGTCTTCAGTCATTATTTCATCAAAATCTAATAAAAACATATCAGGATCTAGATCTTGAATAGGACACCAATTGAATTCATGTGAACCTTTATATTTAACTTTCAGTTCTAGTAATGGACCTCTTGTACGTTTTGATTTGACATCAACAATTGGATGATTTGTTTTTTCAAGAAATTCAATAAAATTAGGAAGATTCATTTTAGATTTTACATCATTTTCTCTTTCACTTTCATCATCTTCATCAGATAAACATATTTCTAAATCATCATCGATACTTAACTGAACAATATTATTTGAAACATTACTAACTTCTGGGTTATCCTGTTTTATATTATCTTCAGAATCCGAATTTTCTTCATCTGAAATTCTATTTAAAATATTTTCTAAATAATCATCAAGTATTTCTTGATCTATTTGTGATCTACTAGGTGGTTTCTTGTTAATATTAATTTTTCCATTTCCTTTCTTTAGAGATTTTTTATTATTTGATGATTTTTTATCTTGATTTAATGGTATGAAGTCTAGTTTGGTATCAATAATTTGATTTTTAAATGAATCAGTGCTTTGTAATTTATTTGAATTTAATGGAGAATTTATCTCAATATCAATTATATCAAAACTTTGTTTATTTTTATCTGAATTATCTATAGTAATAGATTGGGAAACAGAAGAAGAATTATTGGAGAGTACTTGCTGATTTTCAAATTCATCTAGTTTTTTTTCTTTTTCAACGTTTGTTATCTTATTATGCTGTAAATACTCATTTATATTAGATGGATCGTAAATAGTTTCAGATTTTAAAAATTGCATAGGCATTCGACGAAGGGGAATATTTGCAAATTTTCTGTCAGTTCTCCGTGCGGAAGTATATGCTTCTTGTTCCATTCTATTTAATTTCTTTTTACCTCCAGGATACATCATTCGGTTATGATCATAGTTCATATTATTATTAGTAGAATTATTTCGACCATAGTTCATATTATTATTAGTAGAATTGTTTTGACCATAAGTCCAACCCATCATAAAGTCTTCATATTTACTAAATTGGTCATATCTGTCTTCTCCCATAAGATTATTTCCATTATATTGGAATTGGAATTGATTTTGATATTGGTTATTATTGTTTCCAAAAAAATCTAAACCTCCATTTCCATTTTCCATATTTGAATTAAATCTATTAAATTGATTACGATTTTGATTTTGATTTTGATCTTTTTTTCTATTATTTGGGGGTACATATTTTTTTTTCCCTTTGTATTTATTATTTTGAAATCTAGGTGGCATTGTATATAAATTTAATACTTTTAATACAAATTGGTATAGTTTTTTAAATAATTTATTTAGTTTTTAATAGATTTATTATACTATTATAATTCAACAATATTTTATACAATTTTCCACTATAAATTAAATATTGTTTAAAAAGAAATGTTTACACGAATTCCCTTTTAAAATTCAATAAAGTGAATTTATCCAATCCTATAAAAAAAAAGTAAAATAAAATAAAAAAAAACATTGTTAGTATAATAAACAAGTTTGGAACAAAGAATCTTATCACGTACTAATAAATCAAACAAAATTGCGTTGGTGTATAAATAAAAACAACAGAAAAAGATAATAAAAAAATATTATTACTAATAATATGTAAAATTGAGAAAAGTTAAAATACAATTAAAAAATGAAAATAAAATAAAAAATAAAATAAATAAAATAAATAAATAAAAAATCAATTAAAGCTTAAAAAGTTTAGAAAAATACCCAAGAAAGCTAAACATTAAAAATATAATTATGTAATATAATATAAGTTATTATGTCATATGTGCTGATATTTACACTGTGCTAAAATTTACAGCATGATGATATTTACTACGCGTTTGGTTGTTATGGAGTTTTATATTATTCGAATACTATTGTATAGCAAATTAAGTGTTCGTTCTATTATTATTATATTATATTATATAATTATTATAGAATAGTATTATTATTATAATTATTATTATTATTGTTGTTATATTATTATAATAGTATAAAAGAGCATATAATAATAGCATATAATAATAGCATATTATATAGCGTTATACTATTATACTATTATTTTATAGTGTATTTTAGTATTTATAATATTATATTATTGCATTATTATAATTATAATTATTATAGTATAGTATATAACATTATAGTATTATAGTATATTATTATTATAGCATATTATAGAGCATATTATAGAGCATATTATATTATATTATATTATATTATACTATTATATTATAGTCTATTTTAGTATTTATACTATTATATTATTATTATTATATTGTTATTACAGCATCATAATTATAATTATTATTATTATTACCATAACAATTTCTCCAACTCTATTTGGATAAGAAAAATAGATAATAAATAATATAATATAATATAATACTAATAAATAATAAATAAACATACTAAATAATAATATAAAATACTAAATAAACAACTAATGTCCTTCTAAATAAACATCCATAATGAGTATGTTCAACTTTAGTAGGGTGGTACAATTATTTTGGAATAGCGATCCTCCAAATACAGACTACAAAAGTCCGATAGTGTGTTTAGGCAATATATACTTTTCAGATATAGATAATTCTTTAAAAGATACTAATAATAATGACACGGAGAAATTCGAAAGTTACGAAAATATACCTTCTGATATTAATATAGAAAAGTATCCTAATGGTGTTGAAATGGAAGATGGGTTTAGTAAAGTTGAAAATGATTTAATAAATAAGGATGCAAATAATGTTATTAATAATAAATCTACAAATACTAGTCATTCTAATATTGATAATGAAGATAATGATATCAATTTATCTAATATTAGTAGTGATAATGATTTAAAATCAAAAATACCATCTGCATTTTCTTTTGCAAATAACATAAAATTGAATATATCCAATTTAAAAAATACTATAAATTCTTCAACGAATAATAATAATAATAATAATAATAATAATGAAAATGAAAATGAAAATCATTCAAAAGGGACAAATTTTTCTTCTGAAAATACTCCTATAAATCAAAATAGTGTTACTCAAAATTTAAACTCTTGGCCAAAAGATTTTATTAATGATATTGACGCTAGGTTCTGGTTTACTTACAGGACTGATTTCTCCGTCATTTTAAGTTCATCAGAAGGTCCATCGCCAGTTAATGTTAAAAATATAATCCGTGGACAATTAAAAGATCTTTCGGGATTTACTTCAGATGTCGGTTGGGGTTGCATGATAAGATCAGGCCAAACCTTATTAGCAAACGCTTTATCTCTTCTTTTATTAACTCGTGAGTGGCGTAGAGGACAAAACTCTATAATGGAAAATAAAATTCTATCATGGTTTGCTGATAACACTCAAGCTGTAGCTTCTATCCATCAATTTATTAAATATGGTAAAATATATGGTAAACATCCTGGTGAATGGTTTGGTCCTTCTGCTACTGCTAGATGTATACAAAAAATATGTACTGATTTTCAACCTCCATTGTTAAATGTATATGTCGCTGGTGATTCAGGTGATATTTATGAAAAAGAGTTATTAAAGGAAGCCTCAAAACCATTTAGTAATAATAATCATGAAAAATCAGAAAATTCAGAAAAAACTTTAACAACAAATGACGGTAAAATATTTAACCCAACTCTAATTTTAGTTGGTTTACGTCTAGGAATAGAAGGAGTAAACCCACTATATTGGGATTCATTAAAAGATTTTTTTAAAATTCCACAGTTTGTTGGAATTGCTGGTGGCCGTCCCTCTTCATCACATTACTTTTTCGCTTATCAATCCGATAATCTTTTTTTTCTAGATCCTCATTATCCTAGACCAATGTTACCATTAAAATCTGATCTTAATTATACTAAGGATGAAATAGATTCTGTACATACTCGCCGTATCAGAATGATCCATTTAAATGAAATGGATCCTAGCATGCTTTTAGGTTTTTTAGTAAGAGATCGTGACGATTGGGAATCCTTAAAAAAATCAATTGAAAGTGCTCAAGGAAGAAAAATAATTCATATCATAGATACTTTACCTTGTTTCTCGAGAAGAGGAAGCACTAAAGATGGCTTTGTAGATTTAGGTGATATTTTTGGTGATGAAGAAGAAGATGACAGCTCGAATAACAGTAAAAAAAATGCGATCAATACAAATGGTGATATAAATGATAATATTCAACAAAATATTGTTGATAACAAAACCGGTACGTTGACTGATTTGGTTAATAATAGTAATAAAATAATGATAACTAATGATATTAAGATAAAAAAACAATCGAATTATGATGAGCAGGAATCTCAAACATTTAATAGTTTTTATAATTGTCAAATCACCCCAGGTCTTGCCTCTACTTTTGAATCATTAACAAATATAAGATCAGTGAAAGATTCCTATGATGGATTTGATGACATGTATAGTGATTTTAAGTTACGTAATGATTTACTTGATGATCCCGAAGTACTGGGCTCGAGTCTTGAAGCTGAACCAGTTGCTATAGAGCTATCCGCAAGTTTGACTAATAGCGTTTTAGATGACAAGTCATCTATTAATGAAGAACCTATTGCTGTTGCTGCAGATGAATGTATGTGGCCTATTTCTGATATTGATACTTCAGTGGATTCTCCGAAGAGTGGTCATGGTTCAAATTCAAAGCACGAGTATGATTCTACAACGAAGCTTGGTTCTTCTACAAAATATTCCACAATGCATTACAGTCTATCTAAAATTGCTTCTGAACGCTCTACTGCTGGTACTGTTATAAGCTCTACTACATGATTATTACTTTAGAATAATGAGTTTTATATATATAGTTTTTTATTTTTTATTTTTTTAGTGTATTTTAAATTTGGGTAATTGTTGTTATATGGTATTGGTTAGGTTTCGTTTTTATTTGTAATTTAATAATTTATTGTTCTGTACTTAAAGTGATATTTTTTAGCTGATACTTGCTGTTTTATTAGTAAGTAAAGAATGGAAGTAATCCAAGGGATAGATTGTATTTAAACTTTTTGAAACAGTATAACTGATTTTCAATTTTTTTGTGTATTAATTAAAGAAAAAGATAATAGCAATTTAAAGTGATTTAAATACATATAGCATTACGATATTTAAAAGCTTCTTTAAATGAATATTAAATATTTACATATTTTTTAAAAAAATTTACAAATCCAAGTGAAATAGAATACTAGCTTCTTTTAATTTCAGTATTTTACCCCATACTATTTGTTACCCGGATTTGTGAATAATTACTACTAAAGCTCTTATCAGATCAAACTGAAAATTGCAAAATAAAGAGTGGAAATAAAATATAAACTAAATAAAAATTTAATAAAGGTATTTATAAAAATAAATAACTAAAACATTTAAAAATTTACACAATCTGTTTTTCTAAAGCTTCTATACATCTACGACCCGATGCTTAAATATGATTATTTTATGCGTGTTCTCCGAGTAATCATTTTCTTTAGGGTATAGTTTCTTTACTATACACCAAGTAGACAACTTGAGTATTCAAGTTTCAAAATAGGATTTACTTGGTATTAGTTGAGATTTTAAATATTAAATAAATAGTTTTGATAAATATTTAATATATGTTTAAATAGCTTACTGGATTATTTTTATTTATCAAAGAAAATTTTATTTTCAAATTATTTTCATACAAAATGAAAACTCATTGTTTACTCTAGCTATGCAACGCAAAATCACATATAAATATAAATAGATGGGTTATAAAAACATAATGAAGTAAAGTAAAAAAAAACTATAAGTTACGAGTACGAGTATACATTATTTAAATAGATCAATCTATTGTATACTTAAGTAGAGAAGTGATGTAGACAAAATTTACGATCTAGTTCTAGTTGAATTGTCATTATAGAATAAATTGCTTGGAATGTTTTAATAAGATTTGTACAATAAATGTAACAAGGGGAGGGAAAACAGATCTAGAGCAAATAAATCGTATATAAAAAAAAAAAAAAAGCATACTTAAAAAATCATATTTTTCACAGAAATAGCGTAACAAAGTAAAAGCAATAAACGAATAAAACAAAAAAAAAAATAATTATATAATAAATAATAAAATAGAGGGGCTCGTATAAAAACTGTACCGATCACCTCATAACAAATAAATATTTTTTAAATATTTCTACTGGCTCATAGTTGTCAATGTTGCATTGATATGTGAAGCAAAAAACTGTATACACAAAAAAAAAAAAAAAAAAAAAAAAAAAAAAAAAAAAAAAAAAAAAAAAAAAAAAAAAAAAAAAAAAAAAAAAAAAAAAAAAAAAAAAAAAAAAAAAAA